>JAOUZG010037067.1:60825-71171 GCA_026289955.1 Argiope argentata
TATCTATCTATATTTGCTTCATTATATGTTGCCAAAAATTTCAGACAATTTTGTTATTTCATCAACTATCTAATTGGTTATTTTTTAAGGGTTGTTGAAAGTTAAGTTATACGAGAGTTCTCGACCCACCACGAAGGCACACGGATTTAAACCACTAAGACTGAATAACTAAACAGCAGCAACAGCAAGATTATCGTGAACTGTAATTGAGTCTTAAGGGCCATCACAGGCTACGTTACAGCCCCTCCCGTAAGAAGTACGGTCCTTCATTGATGGGAGGAGCCTACCCCCACCTATCAGCGTACCCAACAGGTTGGAAAGATCCAACCACCATTCCTGAAGCATTTAATCCTCCTCCCTTGTAGAGTTATGCTGAAAGTGAAAGAGGAAGGAGTTTATTTAATATATAAGTAGGTGAATAAAAAATGAAATTACTATATCACGAAATTTATGAAATAGAATAACAACAAAATTAATTTTTTGCTTTAGTAGTAGTTTTTTAGAGCTAAACTATGTAAATTTCATGAAATACACTGGATATTTCCTTAGTAGATTTATAAGAATTGAAGTTGGCAACAATTAGATTTTTATTTTCATCGTATCATGGTATGAAGTCACATCTAAACCATTTAGCGGAAATTAAAGATAATCAAAAGCTTTGAAGAAATAGTTGGTCTCTAAAGACAACTAACATGAAATAAACATTCTAATAATTAGTAAATCTTTTAATGACCATAAGGGACTATGCTTTGTCTGAACAGTGAACATATAAGGAAATAATATTTTTGAAGTTTTCTTAAAAGCAGAAAATATTGTTGTATTTGGACCACACTGTTATTAAAACAGAGTCAAAATAATAACATAACTGTTGTTGTAACTAATGGCACTTACCATGGACAAGAGCGTTGACGACCATCATCGATTTTAAGCCGAATGAGTGTCTCTTGTTTTTGAAGAAGCGCCAACTAGGGCCAAGAGTACGACTTAGCTGCACACTCAGCATATTCGCATGTACAGCTCCTTTTTGCAAGAGGGGGGCACATTCACACACCTCACAGATAGTAGACAGAAGAACAACCATGCCCAAACCGGTATTCGAACCTGGTACTCCCAGTTCAAGAGGAAGACGTGATACCTCTGTGCCAGGACGCCGGCAATCGTAATAGGGAAAAACTGATGAAATCAGTGCTGCCAATATGATTGAAAGAATGCATTTGTCCATAATTTTAACTATAAAAATTGATTAATAACGACATCTCTCTGTATTCAAAAGAAACTTTTGTTCTTTTAAAGCACTCTTTTAATTTCCATTCATATTTAATACTCATGAATCTTATATATATTTAATACTCCTGACAATACCCTTTCCTCATGATTAAATTGTTATAAGAACATAAATTATAAAAATATTTTTTATAAATTTACAGTTCTAGACAGAGATAGCAGATCTTTTGAATGCACGAATGAAGTCGCCTTGATACGCAATATCCGAAGTCTTTCTTTGTTTCCGGAATATAATATTTATTCAGTTTATTGAAAGAAGATCTATTTCAGATACGATATTCTTCTGCAGACAAAGAGCATCGACAGATGAATGATGTATATTTAAGTTGAAAATATATGTGATCCTTTGTATGAAATATTTCCAGAGATCCATTTCAGAAATCATCTCAATATTTTCAGCTTAACTTTATGCAGCACGTCATAGACTATACTTGTCAGAGCCTTATTGATAGACGGTTCAAAGCTCAGTGGAGCATTTTCAAATCTAGAGTCATATATCTATAGTCACAGATGTGTTTTCGAGGCAAAAAAAATATTTTTTGATATGGAAAAGGATTTTTTTGCTATTGGTTTATTTTAGTTCTTTTAAAAACAAAACTGATTGCAATAAGACTTTTTATTTTATAGAATAATCACGAAGCGGAAAATAAGAATGTCGAATATAATTTTGATGTTTAAGTATTTAAATAAAATAGTGTATAAGAAATAAAATTTTGAAAAAAGCAATCATTATGAGCTTAAATAATCCCTAATGAATAGAATCTGACAATGCAATTAAAATTGATTAAATATTTATCTGCTTCTAAATATAGTTATCTTTGAAAGTTTAGTCTAGTACCACGCATGTATAAAAATACACATATATAATGAAGTTTTTAAAATTTCCTTTAATCTTGATTAATTTCTTAATTTTTAACTTAATTCAGTTAATATCAAAATAATTCTAAAACATTATCGTTTTTCCTGATCCCATTCCATTTTTTCTATTTAAATCAATTGAAGCTTTGTAAAAATACTGTATTATCAGTTGCATGAGCCGAGTGAATGGACAGAGTATCTCTGACGTTAGCATATTTTTCTAAAGGATCCATGCGTTTCTCTTGTCAAGGTCAACACGTCTGAGGACTCCTGTCAGAATCGACACGAGATAGATTTATTAGTATCAAATGATATATTAGACCAGGGATAAATGATTTTGTTCCTTTTCCACACACGCACGCACGCACACACACACTAGCTGACCCGACAGACGTTGTCCGAAAATTTTTCATAATCTCAAACTTTCTTCAGTAAATTATAACAATCTGGACCGTTTTGAAGAAAAATTGTATTAAAAAATTGTTACAATACCTGACGTCATTACGTGCTCAGTTCCCACAATTCAACCTATCGATTGCATGTGAGTACGCGAAAATTATGAGCTAAGTTCAAAATAGAGGCTTTGTTGAATAGAAATTAAAATTGTCTTAATTAAAGGGTAAAAATGATTAAACAAGTGCTATTTTCATAAAAAGATATATTGTTTTAATGTACGAAAAATAAATTTATCTCATATAAATTTACGATATTTTTGGTTAATACTTGTGGGGACAGACAAATTCGATGGTTTTCCAACCCTCGAACCCTCAACATATAATTCGCCGTGAGAATAGCAAGGATTTTCTAAATCTAAGACATAAATTGTCATTTTTGGACCTTGTGACTTATTAATAGTCATAGCAAATGCCGAGCAAATTGGTAATTGCAAACGTTTGAATGGGATAGGGGAGTCAAAAAGGAATCATTGGGATCCTTTGTAGAAGTACAACTTCACCTAGAAATTTGTCGTATAAAATAGTAACCTCAAGAATATTTCTCATGATTTTTTTTATGACTAAACGCGTGCCGTTACATAATTTTGGCACATTCAAATTTCGAAGCAAAATGATAGGAGAACCAACCTTCAATCTCAAGTTATGTGGGGTAATTCCAAGTAAATCCAGGGAATTTAAGAACTCTACAGGATAGTTGTTAACTTCATCAAGATCAACAATAGCTTCAATTAATTTGAATGTAATTTCGTTGCCATCCAATGAATATTTTATTTTTAAATTGATGACGCCAACGTCTGAATTTTTTGCGGTTAAATTAGCTCACTCACGTAGACATGTATGATTAGTATAGATATGTCGTAAATATAAAAAAATATTTTTTATTAAAAAATAATTTGGTAGCCACCATGCTATAAAAATTTTCTGGGTGTCGAATGTATTTTGTATTTTCATACAATTGAATTTTGCCATTGCCAATGCCAAGTGCCATTAGTAACAATAACAACATTACAAAAATTAGTTGCTATGCTTCGACGTTTTTCTTCACATAGAACTGATTCGTCCTGTAGAACTTAAATTGAATAGAAAGATAAGTCTATTCTTTAGAGTAGATAAGATTGCCTTAAAATTCAATGTAAATTGACAATTTACAGCTTTTAAGCTAAAAAAAAAATAAGGAAAAAGTACAATTTTTTGACGATTAATGAAATCGGAGTAGGAACACGTTTAGCTTAATTGGTATAATAATGAGATTGGAATTTCGGGCTTTTGGACCCCTCTTTGAAATTTATTATGGATATTTGATCAATAAAAAAAGAGTAAATTTAATCCTTTCTCTGCTGATTATTAAAATCAAAAAAAATTAGAAAATTATGTAACATATAATATGTACAATAAGTATTAAACAGTTATGTTTTCATCTATTTTTTATACCTTTGAAGTCATAAATAAGAGTATAAATGATTATATTATGATTATTAAGTATATTATGATTATTTACATATATTCCATTTCTTTTGTTTTAAATGCAAGGCCAAGTTTAATCAATTTTTATTTAGATTTTTTATGATAAGAGAAAAAACGCTGCCAAAATTGTAAAGTAGTAAAGTTAAATAGTTATTTAATTTAAAATTAAATAAAAATTTTCTGCTTTTCACCGGTAATTTTGGAGTCAATTATTCTGCATGAAATATTTTTATATCATCTTAAAATTCAAATCCATTTAATTTATTTGACTTTTCTGAGTAATTTTCACTTCAACATTAATTAATCTTTCAGAAATTTTCATTTAATTTATTTACTAACTTTTGCTCTTTGAAATGAAATTCTGATTTGCAAACGATTTGATAATTTATGATTAATCAGTGGTTTTTAAAAAATCGCTTTGTTTTATTCAGATTATCATTCAAATTATAAAGTAAAATGTTACGAACGATAGAATTTTTTTTTTACTTTTATGTTTTGTTCAAAGATAATTTTTATAAGAAAAATACTAGACATGAAGTATTTTAATTCTGAAGTAAAAATATTTTATTGGTTTATATATTCAAATCCCTGTTGTATCAATATTTTTTTTAAAGTTTTGGTTAAAGAACATAATTTCTATTTTATTGGACAGATGGCGCTGTATGTCGGGAATTCTCTGCTTAATCTTTCACTTCGTTCACCGAACTCAAATTTTTTTCTATGAGTTCTGAAAATTAATCTGCTTGTACGTTTTTCTATAAAGAATATTCTTAAGCACACTTTTTTCTTCTCTTTACAAAAGTTCTCCAAACTTTTCTCCGCCATCTTATTTATAACTAGAAAGAAAATTTTTCTTTTCTTTTTTTATATTTCTTCATCCAGCGAAGAATGTCAAAAAATATAATGATCCGAAGAATAAAAATAGTATTCAAAGATGCTAAAAAAGTTGTCCTATAAATTTCTTATCACTGAAAAAGAGAAGAGGCAGGCATTAGTTTGGACACATGCAACTGTTAATGCCATTATTGTGGATCCAGGAAGTATGTATTCTTGATGATTACAAAGAAACAAAAAAACTTATCTGTATTTGGCAATCTACCAAGGATTCTTCTTTTGTTCGAGCAAAAAACTCACAAAAAAACTATCACTAGATAATAAAAGAGAGGGAAAGTTAAACTGTTCAAGTACTACTTGTGACGACACATTCCTATCAACTAAGGTACTTGCTGTGATAGTTCGGATTATCTGTCCATCAAAAAAGAAAAATCAAGGTATTAAAGAATTTCTTTTTCTTTTTTCTTGAGATTCTATTCAATATTAAAAGTATAATCATCAGAAATTTAATCAGAAGGGAAAACATTTTTTAATAACCTATAATTCAAAAACTAAGAATTAGTTTTATTTAAAAAAATAAATGTAATTTTAAATTTCAAAGCATGCTGACCAAATATCTGCAACATCGTTAATAAATATTCTCCATTCTGATTATAATCCGGATAATTTTTGAGCTCATATTCAGTATCAAAATTATAATTATCAGAAATATAATCAGAAAGGAGAATATTTGTTATGATGTATAATTCATAAATTATAAGCTACTTTTATTTTTGTGAGTAAATATTTTTTTAAATTACAAAGCCTGTTGACAAAAAATGTTTGTAATATCAATAATAAATATTCTCCATTCTGATAATTTTCCGGATAATTTTTGAGATTCTATTCAATATTAAAATTATAATTATCAGAAAAGAGAATATTTGTAATGATGTATAATTCAAAAACTAAGAATTAGTTTTATTTTTAAAGATAAATTTAATTTTAAATTGCACTATATTCTGACACCAAATATTTGCAACATCATTAAAAAATATTCTACTCTTCTAATTATATTTCTGAAAATTTTTGATATCCCATTCAATATTAAAATCAAAATCCTTTGAAATGTAATCAGAAAGGATAAATTTTTCGTAACTATGCATTATTCACAAATTATGAATAATTTTTATTTTTTAGAATAAGTTTTTAAATTAAAGGCCTACTGATACTAAATATTTGCAGACAATCTTATTAAAGTTTATTTATATATTTAAATTTCATTTTTTATTGTCTTTATTAATGTTTTGGGAATTATTAACAAATTTCTATTGCAGTCATTGCATGTATTATCTATATTGAAGGGATTAGGATTAGTCATCTACCAATAAATGTGTAATTTAACGGGAAATAGAATATTCTTGATAGAATACAACATAAATGGTTTCTAAGAAAATTTCCTGTCTGAGTGTCCTAGATTTCTTACTTGAGATATATTATATTTGTGAAAATTACCGGAGTATCTTATTTTTTTAGTAAATTACTTCTAATAAAAAATAATATGCCTTAAGCGCATCCGATTTTTTTTGGAGAAATATAAAGCAGAACCGAAATAATAAAAAGGAAGGTAATTTACGAAAAACGAAAAAAAAAATCTAATAAAAATATTATGCATTAAACGTATATCTTATTAAAGTTTTTTTAATTATTTAAATTTCATTTTTTATTGCCTTTATTAATGTTTTGGGAATTATCAACACATTTATATTTCAGTCATTGCATGTATTATCGATATTGAAGGGAAGGGAATCGGTCGTCTACTAAGAAATGTATAATTTAAAGAGCAAAAGAATATTCTTGATAGAATACAAAAGAACTGGTTTCTAAGAAAATTTCTTACCTGAGATTTATTATATTTGGGAAAATTACCGGAGTATCTTATTTTTTTTCGTAAATTTCTTCTAAATATGAATTTTTTTGGAGATATATGGAACAGAACCAAAATTATAAAAAAAGGAGGTAATTTACGTAAAACGAATTAAAAAATAGAAAAATCTAATAAAAAATGATATGCACTAAACGTATGAGATTTTTTTTGGAGAAATATGGAGCAGAACCGAAATCATAAAAAGGAAGGTAATTTACGACAAAAGAATAAATTAAGAAACAAAATTGTGAATTTAGACTTGAACATGAAGAGACAGTTCGCCAAGCGCCAAATTTAAGCTGAAGAAATTTCTGCCGAATGCTTTTAATTTAGTAGGAGAAAAGCATCTTTTTATACTCCGATCTGTCTCTTAGCAAAGTGTTATGAAAGAATTTTCACGCTTTTGTGAAGAAAGTTGTCCAGATGCCTCCAACCTATTCTTCTTCTGCATGTTGTTTATTTTCCAGATTTTTTTTCCTTCTTTTATTTTTATTTTTAGAGAACTGTCGGTGCAAAAATTATTAAATAAGATTAAAAATGAACAAAAGTTTGAAACAATATAAGGAGAAGAGAGAACTGCAGATCTACAATCTTAATGGACAGCCCCTCGCTGTTCTGGAGTATACATCGTATACGACTACAGAGTGTTACAAAAGTATGACTTGTACATTTGATAATTGAATGAATATAATTTTCCTGCTTTTTATTTAAAGTCGATTAATTTTATTTCATTGGTAACTGAGATCTCTGACAAAGCATTTATGATAGATTCTGAAAGACAAAATATCAAAATGACCAAATGCATTAAATAATAGACTTTTTTCAATATTATTCACCTTTAATTTAGATTTAAATTAAAATTAAATTCAACACGTTATGAGATTTTTTAATATTCAGTTTTCTATAATCAACAGATGTGATCGCAATTGAGTTGAATACAAAGAAATTTTTTGAAGAATATAATAATTTAGCTTAAGAATTTTATGATGTAGGTCGATTAAATTACTTAGAATATACAATTTATGAGAAAAAAATGTGTTGAGATTTTGAACCTGGAGAAAATATACCCTCAATAATATATATAACACATGGGATTAATAGGATACAAAATTTTCCCCTGCAACTTTTCAATTCACTTCATTGAATTTATACAGAAATTGAGGAAGTTTTTAAGTTCCTAAGTTAATTGATTGCAATCTAATAGTAAACCGGGACACAGGTCCTGTATGCTTTTGGGAGTAGAAAGTCGAACAATAGCTACTTTTCCAAAAACCTACAAGTTATCTATACGATTTTAACCCAGAACTCTGAGAATCCATTACCCCATTTTTTCTCCTAGAAATCTTAAAGATCCCCTCAAAATTTCCTATAAGTTGAATGTGTATCAGAGGAAAGATTTATGTAAAATTTAATTTGCTTGGAGAAAGGCTTGATATCGAATATCGATGAAAAAGTATTCTTTCCTGCTGAGTCTTTTTTTTTTGGAAGAGCAGCCTTTTGCTTTTTTATTTTAATTTTGAACATTTTGTTTATCATTCCTTTCCTCCTAAGCTGGCTAAATGGCATAGAGGTAACGCGTTTCCCCCGTGAGCTGGGAGTCCCGGGTTCAGGCATGGTTGTGCTTCTGTGGTCTTTCTGTGAGGTGTGTGAATGTAGCCCCCTGTAAAAAGGGGCTATGGAGATGAATGTGATGAGTGTGTTGCTGAAGTCTTACTCTTGACCCTTGTAGGCGCTTATTTCTGCTTGATTCCGCTGATGCATCAGCGGGCTTGTCCATGGCAAGTGCCATTAGTAACAATAGCACCAACGTAATTGTTCTTAATTGCTCTAGTGACTCGTTTCTTCAGTTCCCTCACTTTAATTTTGCGTTTTCTGTCTGTGAAGCGTGTGAATGCGTCAACTACTATAAAGGGGTTGTTCAAGCTGATTTGACGCATGAAGTAGCTAAGACGTGCTATTGCTCCCAGTTGCTCTACTAAAGAAAAACAAGAAAAGCTCACTCGGTGTAATCCTTGACATATTATTCAGTGGGATTGTAACGCACCATAATTCACACCAACAATTATTCCGATATATTAGTTCAAGTCAAGAGTAAATTTATCAAGGCGGAAAGGGGTAGTCAGTAAGCAGCACGTGCTATATTGAAAATATGTCATGAGTATGGACCATTTCTCTTTAGTAAAAAATGGCAGATTAAAAAAAATCGGAATGAAGAAACTTGAATGACTGATGTTTGATCGTGTACAAAGACCACGTCATCGCGCTTCTATATTGTTGGGCTAGGAGAGACTATTGGTATAATTTGGTGTATATTTCTTCCAGTTGAGTTTTGTCCCATTCTTCTTGCCAACGCTTGCATATATACTCATTTTTTTCGGAAATAATAATCACTGTGTGGATAAATGCTCTATGATTATCCCATAAAAATAAAATTAGAATCAACAAAAAACGTTTAATATAAAACGTAAGGTTATCTTCGATATATTTGCCAAATGAATTAATCTTTATAAACAATGATGTCTCAATCCCAATTCTACATAATTCCAATTATCAATGTTATAAATATTCTATATTCAAATAATATAGATAAAATTAATTATTTTTTGTTTGATAATTGAGGAAAGGAATATATTTAAATGCAGTAAATCGAAAATATAATCCAAAAATATCTTGAAAATGAAAAGAAAATATACATTTTGAGAAATATTTTTTTTTCAAGAGGCCGAACTTATTTTGCTAATAACTTGTTGTTGTTACTAACAGCGCTTACCATGGACAAGCACTCACATATACGATCAAAAGATTTTTAACCTAATATAGGGGTCTCTTTGTTTTAACAAGTAGCGCTATCTAGGGCCAAGAGTACGATTTAGCTACACAGGCGTCACAACCTTTTTAGAGGGCGGACTTCATTCATGCATATTTATTCATTCTTCTTAGTTCGTAATTTAGATTTGGAGCAGAGAAAGATCACCTCTAACCCAGTACTCCCAGTGGTATTACTCTCGACATGGAGGACTTTGTGGCCACTACAGATTTAACGAGCGCCAGCCGCCACACAGTCGAGCTGAGTTTCAAATTCGCAACCTTAGAAGTACGATGATAACATTCTACCAACCAGGCTATACCGGCTAATAAGGTACGGGATCGATATTAATATAAAACTATTTCCCTTTAAAAGGAATAGATTTTTTGCACTAACGAAATAGTTTCTAATGAAAAAAATAGAATGGTGGATAACAGAATAGAGATGACTCTATATTTCTCTTTTATTCAAACAATCTTCACTGAAAGTTATTATTAAGATATGAGCGCTTAGTTAAGAATTAAAAATATTGCTAAGAGCTATTTAAGGTGAATTAAAATATAAAGGAATTATTCTCATATTTCTTTCTTAATTAATTTAATCTCTAAGAATAGTTAGATTTGAATAATACGCGAGTGCTCACACACACACACACACACACACACACACACACACACACACACACACACACACACACACACACACACACACACACACACACACACACACACACACAGAG
>JAOUZG010037067.1:75965-108718 GCA_026289955.1 Argiope argentata
TATATAATTAGTTTGATTATTTAAACTTTTGAAACTACAATTGTATTTAATTCTAGTTTTAAATACATAATGTAATGAAATGCGAAAAATAATAAGAATATGAGGTGTTATTGCATTTTTTCCCACTTAATTTTCTATACATTTTCTCCTTCTTTAATAAAAAGAGTTTTTAATAATATTTTTATTGTTTTCTTTATTTTTCATGAAACTTTTTTTAATCACATATTTGTATTGTACAATTATTTTAAAAAACATAAAATTTAATTTTAAGTTGAAAGATCTTGAAAATAATTTATACTAAAATACAATGACGTCAGCATGTTAAAATAACTTCATACATTTTAATTTTGAATATAGCATTCAAATTTTCTTTGTTTTTTTTTGCCGTATCAAAAACTGAGAGCCTCTTTACTTAATCTAATTAAATTTGATCACTCGTCGCCTTTCTTTAGGATGATGATACAATTGATAAAAAAATCAAATACAAGAAAGTGAAAAAACAACAACCCTATGAAGTGGTTAAGTCTTCAAACAATAAAAAAATATCCTCAAGAAATTCTATAAAAACTACATTAATTATTTAAAGCATCCTTAATATATTCAAATTAAACTAAATTTTAAGGTTCTCAATGCTTTTCAAAGGTCATCTTGATGTCTAATTGTATTATTAAATCTGAAAATAGTTATTGCAAAAAAAACAAGATTCTTATGAATGGTTAGTATCAGCAGAAGTTTTGAAAAATAATTCAACAAAAAAATTTCATTCAACATTTTTTTTTTTTTTTGTATTTTGAAAATTATTTCCAAGGTTTCAACTTTCAACTTTTTTTTTTGCGTTATTGAGAGGTCTTACGTACTTAAGTCCCTATCTTGACAAAGCCTTTTTATATGCGCCTTGATTTTTTTTTCATATTAATTCAAGAGTTTTACAAGAAAGGAGTTCGGAGTAATAAAGAATTGCTTTCAGTGGTTTTTTTTTCAAGTATTTCCTTAGAGAAAATATTTATTTTAGTTATAAAATACAATTTCTAAATGAAGATTTTTCAATGAATAAAATAAAATATTTCTCTTTATTCATATTTTTGAAATCATATGAATTAGATAAAGAGGCAGCAAAATAAAGACGTTTAAGACAAAGTACAATGTCACTCAAAATCAAAGTAGAATCATATAAGTTATTTTATAAAAAATGTAGGTACAGATAGAATAAGAATTAAATATTTATATTTATTTGATTGTATTGCTATTCTCTTAGCTATAATTATTATTCAAATGTCCGTTATTAAATTGTATTTTTTGCATCATTTAGATATTGTGGTTTAGTTTAAAAATAAAACTGATACAATTATTCGAATTTAAAAATTAAGTGTAGTTCACCATACACAAACACAAAAAGGGAATCCATTTTCTAAATATACAGAATTGAAGAATGTTAATGAATTATCTAAGATTAAGGATGGATGTATTAAACATTATATACTTGCATAAAGATGCATTTATTTCCATGAAATCAGAATACATAAAAAATATTTGTTTTTTTCTTCATTTTTTATGCATTAAAATTGAACGAAATATGCATTTTAAGTAAAGAAAAGGATGATGTTATTCGAAAAAATATTAATTAATTATTCTATTTCCTAACTTAGCGGGCCGGGAAAGTCTGTTTTGTAGGGAGTTGGATTTGCATCCCTTCGGGTGTGAGTTCGAACCCGACAACCGAAGACTCTCTTTGTGTGTGGTGGCTAGTGCACCTTAAATCTGCCGTGGTCACAAAGTCCTTCATTTAGAGAGTAATACCACTGGAGGAAATGGTTAAGAGTTAATCGTTGTATCCAAATTAGAATCTGTTGATGATGAATGAAATGTATGAATGAGGTCCTCCCCGTAAAAAGAGCTGTGTGTAGCTAAGTCGTACTCTTGGCCCTAGTTGGCGCTACTTAAAAACAAGAGACGCTCATTTGGCTTAAATCGCTGACAGATGTATCAGAGGGCTTGAAAAATACCATGAGTAACATCAGCAGTTTCTTAAAATGTCAAAATTTCTTAATCATATACATAAGTTCACATTCATATCCATTTCCGCAAAGACAGATTAAACTATTTTGCATTACGCATAAGTGTATTTTATGGAAAATAAAATGTCTGCAGTCTTATTTTACAGAAAAAATTAAAGATTACAAAATCAAAAGAATCAAAATTAAAGGAAATAATTTTTACAATGGTATTAATGTTAAAATCTCATCTATTTCCTTTAATTCAGACAGTTATTGTGTACTCGTATGAATAAAAATAGGTGAATGTAGTTTTTAAGCCAAACAAAGAATAAAATAAATGAATCTTCTGGTAAATAGAATATAAAAAGTTATTTGTTTTTATTTTCTCTTGCTGGAAAAAAAATTCTTTGAATTAAAATATGATTAGAAATAAAATGGATTGATGCCATATTTTTAATAACATGTTAACTGGAATAAGAAATAAATTCCACAACCGAACAAATGATCACTGCTAGTTCTTTCTATTTTATCGCTTAGGGCTTTCATTTATTGAATTCTAAACATTTCGTGTATATGTTATGGTAAATTTGATCAGCTAACCGATTATATATAATTAACGAGTATTATGTAATTTCAAACGTGAATACGATGTGGTAAAAATCGTTGCTGTCTACAAGTTATACTGAGTTGCAAGACTATTCAGTTTTTGTTGACAGCCATGATTGGACACGGTAGTTTATTGAATTCTTGAGAATCGGCATTTGATCGCGTGACTTTAATTATATTTGTTGATTTATCTGACTTATATTTCAACATTCTTTAACATAGGCGGAGAACAGGAAATATGTCAGGTAACTGTTTGTATGATTGAATGATAAAGGACACTCCGGATACAAGGATTAGAACATAATATTCCGTTATCGGATATGGTTACAAATTCCCCGTATTATCCTAAGACAGCTCATAAAGTCCATTCCAGGAAGAATCCAGGAATTATCAAGAACAAAAGTAGTCTAACATTGTATTGAGAGAGTGGTCATAATAAGGTTGTCACTCAGTGTATATCAAGTCAGTTGTTAGTACAATAATTGATACACTATTTTGTTAACACACATGTATGAATCTTTAGTTATTCTACACGTTTGTAGCAGCTATCGTAAAGACAAAATCAAATGATTCCGAGTAAAGAGTTGTGATTATAGATGTGAAGTGAAACGACTAATTCAAAGCATCGACGTAAAACCTTGAAAAGAATCGCAATGTAAAAAGTATGAGAGAATATTATTGATGAATGATTGAATGAATGATTTCATGATATTTCATAATTTAAAATCAGAAATTCCTAATATTTAACATTCCAAATTCTTTCTCTAAAGTGCAGAAAAAAATAAAGGGAATAAATAAAAATGAAGAAAAGAATATTTTAAAGCATAAAAAAATTATTAAATGGTATTTTTTAACCATCCATAAAATTTATTTTAAATATTCAGTTTCTTTTTTGTCGTCTTTATTAGTAATTTTTCATAAATAATTCATTTTGTTTCGAATGAGTTAACGATAAATTTTTTTCGCTTTCCATACAAGTTTTAAAAAAACTATAATGAAAATATTTTACTATTCAAGGATTTTTAAAGAAAATTACCATTCTATTTCCCATAAATGAATGTCCTTGAAAAAGGAAGGCATGACAATTCTTTAGAAATACAATATATTTCTTTCTGTAACAGGACAACTTTTCCAGCTCGCCCCCTAGCGGTCACTTCCCAAAATTTCAGTCTGTGTTCTGGAGTCATGGAGTAAACATGATGTTTTCCCCCGATTATTATATTTTTAACTAATTGTTTGTATTAACCGTATGTCAGTGTATTGTAATTTGTGTGTTATGTCCTTTAATGTTTATTAAAAAGATTTAAGCAAATTTAGCTTCTTCCTTTGAGAGTTCTGTTCTTCCCTAGCAGGAATAGCTTTTGGCGCCCAATGGTAACTAGTCTTGTTAACGGCTACAAAAAATGGCTCCCCAACGCGCGGCCCGATCGTTTTTCACCCCACTGTAAACATCCATGTTTAGACTCCAGAGCAGAGGCTCGCTTTCCTTTTCAGGTTATTATTGCAAATTCATCCTGTAATTTTCGCAATTCAATCCTGAATTCTATGCTAATTCCGTCCTGGAATTGATGCATATAAACCTTCATCCCGAAGCTGTGTTTTGTTTGGTGATAAATCTTCAACCGAAGTTAGTTTCTTAGCGAAGAGTGTAAGTAACTTTTCATTTTATTGTCGTCAATCCTGACGCGTATTGAATTGTGAATGAGTACTGAAGAATTATTACAAATATTACTTATGCTTTGTTTAATATCGTATTCATAAGCAATTTATAAGAGGAAAAAAATATTTTTTCCTTTTAGATTTTTTTTAGTTTACTTTTTTTTAAAATTTTTAGTTTACTTTTATAAAATTCTATTTTGTGTGTTATGTCCTTTAATGTTTATTAAAAAGATTTAAGCAAATTTAGCTTCTTCCTTTGAGAGTTCTGTTCTTCCCTAGCAGGAATAGCTTTTGGCGCCCAATGGTAACTAGTCTTGTTAACGGCTACATTTCCACATTAAAAAATTTCCCTTTTGTGCTTTTCTTTTTTTATATACGATTATTTAAGTTTCTTTATTTTCCATGCTTCAGTAGATTTTTTTAAAATCCTTTAAATTACATTTCTTTTACGAAGAAAACTTCACATTATTTTTATTTGGCTTTTTAATGGGAAATAAAAAAATCATGTTTGATTGAAATGTGAAAATTACAAAGGCGATAAATGAACTTTTCTTCTCTGTCTTTTATTTGTTTTAAACGTTTCTGTTTTTTTATACCCAGGAAGTGCATTTTAGTTAAATCACTTTAAATCTTCGATGAAAGACATTTTTGTACAGAATAGAATGTCAGTAATAATTGAGGAATCTTTTATTTAGCTGACACAAATTCTAGAAAAAAATTTCAATGGCACAATACATGTATTTTATTTCTGAATAGTATCTATATTTTTTAAAAATTTCTATTATTTTCTTGTCTTAGAAAATAGGAAGTTACCATCTTAAGCTTATTAATATCAAGTACTTATTGAGTTTTCTTAAAGTACGACAAAAAATTGCTGAAAAAAGCAGGTAAAAAAACGAGAAGTTGTTTGTTAACAGAAAGATTCCATCCATTCTTTTTGAAGATTACTTAATTATTTAAAACATTCATAACATATTTAGTAATAGAACATACAATAATTTCATTGTCTTTCAAAAATACTTTACGTAAACTAATTAAATCATTCTAAGTAATATTATAAAGACAAAAAAAACCATATTATAATTTTCGTTTATAAAACTTAATTTAAATAAAGAGTATAAAAATATTTTCGTAGAGAAGTGACTTAAATAAAAAATTTTTTTTAACGCATTTTGATTAAAAAGTCAAATTTGGACTTGTTTTTTGTTTAATTATCTACAATTAGCAGTAATTCATTATTTTGAGCTTCATAAAATTTTGAAATCAAGGTTTTTTTTGTGAAATTCATTAACAGGTACAGTTAATGTATTAAATTTGAAAACTAATAAAATTTATCGAATTATTCATTATTAAATTCTGAAATATCAAAATAATATATTCTTGTTGAGAATACAAATTTAAACAAAAATATTACACTTCAGGAAATGAATAAAATATCTTTTGCAGGATATCTTAACAAGCAAGAAACAAGTCGAATTAATACCAATATTTTTTAAAGAACTCGTTTTCTGATACAAAGAAGTCTATACGTTTACTTATTTAAAAATAATTTTAAAAAATGAGGAACTTTTGTTTTTTGTTTTTTAAACATAATTTACTTTTAGAAGTTAAACCACAACATCCGAACTCTTTTTTAAAAAAATTGTTTTGAGTTGTTTAATGGAACGTTGCTTTCCAAGAGCCGCAGGCTATTCTCTGTAACCGTGGGCTAGTATCTAATTTTAGCTACAGAATCGGATGTATGCTATCACTTTGAAGTATGCTTTAAATAATATTAAGATTTTTATTTTCTGTTGCTTGAATTATATATTCACAGCTAAAAATTAGTATCAAATTTTAACAATTTAAATCTAATATTTTATAAGTTAATCTTGGCTGTATAATCACATTTTGTAAAATATTTCTGACACACTAAATTAGAAAAAAAAAACTCTGTCATTTAATCTGGATCCATTACAAACTCAAGAAGCAATTTTGAATTTTAAATGGATGCCAATCCATGGCTATCTGAAGAAACATCCTCAAAAGGGCCATTAAAAAAACAAAAAATGATATTACAGCTTCATAACTCAATCGGTTGGAGTCGGAAAAGGTAAAATTAAGAAACATTGAATTTTAATTTGGTAAGGTTGCAACTAAAATTCCTTTATTGCCATATTTGGTGTTATTGCTTGATAAAAAGGGTATTTAGGTTAGATCTTGTTGTGATGAATGTCTATTAAATATTGAGATTACCAAGAATTAGTAGATGAACAACTCTAGTAAATGATTTTTATTGTCGTTTTGTAAAATTTTGTATCGTTTTGCGGATAAAAAAAATATTATTTCTATGAAGTCTGTTAATTATTGATATTTTTTAAGAGGATCTTTGAAATCACTTTTTAATTTGAGGGGAGTATTTATATTGGCCATGTGATATTTATTTAAACACCTATGACACCTATGTGATTTTATGATACCAATTTATTTAACACCTATGACACCTATGTGATATTCATTTAAACACCTAAACGATGAAATATTCATATACTTTAAGTAAAACAAGTGGAAGTGGTCTTTTCAAACTTATTCCCATACTGTCCAAATAACTCCCCGCCCCACACAAAATTATGAATATTAGTTATGATTACGAATACCTTGCATGGTGACTTAGGTGAACATTTTGCGTTCTTGACTGCCCAAAGTGACTTAGGGCGAAAGTAATTTTAATTCTGAAGAAAATAGGCTTACTTATTGCTTTAATCCCACATTTGAGTACAACATCAAAGAAAGAAAAAATAATCTGGAGAATGCTTTACATGATAATGTAGTGTATTACTAAACAAATGCAGTCCAAATTGCCTATAGAAGTTACTTAATGCAGCAGTAATTATAATTGATT
Source organism: Argiope argentata (assembly GCA_026289955.1). Taxonomy (NCBI): domain Eukaryota; kingdom Metazoa; phylum Arthropoda; class Arachnida; order Araneae; family Araneidae; genus Argiope; species Argiope argentata. The sequence goes on from JAOUZG010037067.1 coordinate 83,106, forward strand.
AATTGGAATTTGTCATTAATGTATTTGTAAATTTAAATTGTTTGTATTGTTAAAGGATTGTATTTGTTAATGTAAATTGTTTGTATTTTTAAATAATTGTATATGTAATTGTAAATTGCTTGTATTTTTAAAGGATTGTATTTGAAAATGTAAATTATTTGTATTTTTAAAGAATTGTATTTGCGAAAGTAAATTGTTTGTATTTTAAATGATTGTATTTGTAATTGAAACATTTGTAAATGTAAAATGCTTGTATTTCTAAAATTGTTTGTATTTTTAAATGATTTTATTTGTAAAAGTAAATTGTTTGTATTTTTAAATGATTTTATTTGTAAAAGTAAATTGTTTGTATTTTTAAATGTAAATTGTTTGTATTTGTAAATATAGATTGTTTTTATTTTTATACTGTAAATTGTTTGTATTTGTAAAATAGTTTGTATTTTTAAATGATTGTATTTGTAATTTATGTTTTAATGTCTCTTTTGTGTTTGACACTAAACAAACTGAAGACATGTATAAAGAAAACTTCACGTGAAAATCAAATGGATTCTTTTTATGAATGTTCCATCTCTCGGGGCCCAGTTAAGTTAATTATAAAAAAGATTACATATTCAGATAAAAATTTATACTTTTTTTCTGTAGAGAGTTTTAAACCCTCTAACTTCATGTGGGACAGTTAGAGGGGCTTTCAGAATTTTTATTTAACATTAAACCCTTGTAGCCCATTCTGAAGTATAATATTGTACAATATTGTGCGATATTATATAATACAAAATAATATTGCGAATATTGATCAATATTTTACAATATTTGTGTGCTTCTAAGGAAGAAGACCGGTTTCGGCTTTCTGCTTTCTATGGAGAGGATTAGGTATGAAAAGTAGCTTCTGTGTTAAACACTGTAGAAAACATAATTTTTAAAATTAATATGGGCATCCTACGATTTTTTTACACTCCCATGTGCCTTAAGAGGAAAGGAATCGGTGAGGCATTCCTAAATAGTTTGAGTATTTGTTTTTGTATGTTTTCAAAGGATTAGGTTTTTGTTTTCTTGTGCTGTTGGCCCAAAATAGGAATTTTTATAGAAATGAATTTACGACTATTTACTAAAAAAATATTACCCAACTGAAGTTCTCTTTTACCGATGAATGATATAGAAAAGCTGCATCTAACATAAGGAGTCTGAAAGGAAAAGCAAGTTCGTCGCTGAAGAAAAAATGGCTAAGTGATTGCCCGAAGTGAAGCGATGGCAGATTTATTGCTCTGAACTACGAAGAAAAACTGACCCTACACTTGAAGGAGTCCATATCCTGCACTTGCAGTCGAAAAAGTTAGGTTCTTAAAGAAAATGCCACTTGAAAGGTACTTAGATGTTAAAAATTCAAAGTTTTACTTCCTATTTTGTTTGCAAGGAAGATATTACCATTTGTAATAGACGAAATTGCTGTACGATCTTAGTTTAACCACGGACTTGGCGCGCTTTTCAAAAATCGCCAACTCGCCAACCAAGAAAATGTGCCATGTTTTTCCAATCACAGACAAGGGCACAAGCCAGATCTTCTGGTCAAGGGAAAAGATAATCTATGGTTGCCATTGTAGAAAAAAACTACGCGGTTGCCATCCTTGGCGTACTATCACTTACTTGGCAAAGCATTGAATTAAACTACACATGACCCGAAATCGTTTAATTAACTGTGTATGATGCACATTTCTCAAACAGAGAATAATTAAGCATTTTATGAATTAAAATAATTGAAAAATAATTTTATAATTGCCATACAAATTGTGAGAAATTACTTCTTTTAATCGATTTAACGTTTGTGTTTTGAAGTAACGTATAATAAATTAACTGTACATTGTCTGAATCAAAATCAAATAAATTTTGAAAACACAATAAATAGCGTCAAATGGATTTCATAGCGATAATTATTTTAAATTGCATTAAAAATATATTAAACCATAATATCCAGAAATAATAAAATCCCTTTTCTAAAGCTTTTTCGGAATTCAACACGTTTTGATAATATTTTAGCTGCATTTGTATTTCAGTTACAAAAAAGATAAAAAAATAAAAGGGAAGCTGAGAAAATCTTACTTTCTTTTCGAATACATTTTTTGCTCTTTATTTTCCGTTTCAAAGAGCTCACAAAGAAGGTTTCCCTTTCACCTACCTCCCCCAAAAAAGAACAAATCCTTTTCTCCCCAGCGATTGTGAAGCTTCATTTCGTATAGTTACCTGAATTTAACTTTTCAGAGAGTAGATTACGAGAGTGATTTAGCGATAAATCTAGTATGCAACATCTTAGATGCGCTTTCCGTTTTTATTTCATTTTTTTAATGTTTTGATGCTGTTGTTATTTCTGGAATCTTTAATTTTCCGCCACAGCCGAAAAATGGTCGCAGGTTTTATCGCCAAGGTTGGTGGTCATTGATTGAAGGAGCTAGTAGTATAGAATTTGATAGGCAGATTTAGCATTTAAAATGTAGATTAATCTAATTAACTCTCCATTTTATTCAACATTTAAGTAAAATACATAAAAGAGATTTATTGTCTGTACTTTCCCATGCATGTATAGACAAAAAAAGCAATGACTTATATAACTGAAATTCGGCAAATGATCTTGTCCATAAAATTATATTTACGAGTCAAATGTTAATTCAGAGAAAGAGCACCTATTTTTTTGCACTGCATAGTCGATTTTCTTTTCTATAGTACGAAGCATAAATTTTTAATGTATGGGACTAAAAATCTGAGAACTCATGGCGTATATATATTTTCACAAGATTTACAAATTTATCCGGAAGAGGGGGCAGGGAAGATAAGACCTTTAAGTAAGAATATGCATCTTTGAATTAGAGAAAGTTTTGTAGAGACCTTTATACCGGTTAATGATTCGTTTATGCTTTCTAACTAATTTAAAGAATAAATAAACCAGCGGAATAGTCTCCTCAAAAATTGCCTTGTTAATAAAATGGTCATCACAGTGTGCGCCTTAACTTGCAATATCGAACTACAAAATATTAATTTTTGGAGTGAATTTAAAATTTTTACAGAATCTGTCGTCTCATCCTTGGTGAGGTATACGACGATTAACATCTATCATTGATAAACATCATCCAAAAATTAAATTTCTGTTTTAAACATGGTTTTCTTAATTGCTTGAAAAAAATGTTTACAAAACCAAACTTGTAGTTAAAAACTCCTAAACAAAATGTTATATATTTAAGTCTCTGAGGTTCTGATTTATCATGGTTAATTATTTCTGAAAGTACAGAGACAGAATATCAATCCTTGCTCAAAATTTGCCGGCTTTCTGGCACAGAGGTAGCACGTCTTCTTCATGTTCTGGGAGTTCTGGTTTGGGCATGGATGTCCTTCTGTGTGCTATCTGTAAGATGTGTGAATGTGTCCTCCTGTAAAAAGGGGCTGTGCAAGCGAATGTGGTGAGTGTGTAACTACGTCATACTCTTGGCCCTAGTTGGCGCTACTTCAAAAAATAAGAGGCGCTCCTTTCGGCTTAAATCAGCTGCTGTATCAGCGGGAGGCTTGACAATGGCAAGTGCCATAAGTAACAGCAACATACATACAATTTTAAAAGTCTACACTATAGATGTCAATTTTGATTACTGAACATCATCTATCTAGCCCTCTTCATTTTGTAGTTATTATTTATCATCTATGAACAGACAGACTTCCTCTGAACATATTTTAATCATAATTTGATAGAAATCTGCAAATTCATGTAAAAACAATACACCAACTTTCATCCATCTAGCTCAAAGTACTTCTGAATTATCTTTCTCACAGACAATTATGCAGGCATTTTTCAAAAATGTGGTTTTTGTATCCGGAGAGATCTAAAATTTGAGTATTTCTTAAAATCTCTACTTCGAATTTTTGAAGACTTCTATACTTTCTCTATATTCTCTATGCGAAAAAGTAAAAACCATAAACTATATATATTACTTTAAAAGATAAGATCTTCTGAACATATTTTAGTCATAATTTGATAGAAATCTTCCAATTCATGTAAAAACTATATACCTAATTTCCTCCATCTTGCTCAAAGGATTTCTGAATTATCTTTCTCACAGACAATCATACAGATATTTTCCAAAAATGGAGTTTTTGTACTTTGAGAGGTCTAAAATATGAAGATTTGTTAAAATATCCACATTTCGAATTTTTGACGTGTACGAATTTTTGACGATTTCTATACTTTCTCTATACTATCTATGCGAAATAGTAAAAACTAAAAACTATGTATATTACTTTAAAAGATAAGATGCTCTGAACATATTTTAATCATAATTTGATAGAAATCTGACAATCCATGTAAAAACTATACACCAAATTGCATCCATATAGCTCCAAGTGTTTCGGAATTATCTTTCCCACATGCAATAATACAATTTGCAAAAAAAGTGGTTTTTGTACTCGGTGAGATCTAAAATGTGGAGATTTGTTAAAATCTCCACATTTCGATTTTTTGACGATTTCTATACTTTTTCTATACTATCTATGCGAGAAAGTAAGAAATTATAAACTAAATATATTACTTTAAAAGCTAAGATCCTTTGAACAAATTTTAATCATAATTTGATAGAAATCTGCAAATTCATGTAAAAACTATATACCAAATTTCATCCATCCAGCTCAAAGTGTTTCTGAATTATCTTTCTCACAAGCAAACATGCAGACATTTTCCAAAAATCTGGTTATTGTACTAGGATAGGCTTAAAATGTGGAGATTTGTTAAAATCTCCACTTTTCAAATTTTTACGATTTCTATACTTTCTCTATACTGCATATGAGAGAAAGTAGAAACTATAAACTAAATATATTACTTTAAAAAATAAGGGATATTGATGTATATGCAATGCATTCAAAAACTAAGAATAAAGAATATTATTGTCAAGTTTATAAACTTTCTTTATAGGTGGAGAATCATAGTCACACAATTTTATCGAAAGGAAATCCATTTCAGGAAAGGGATTCCTCTTGAGACAAAGCAAATCGAAAGACAAATGTGATAAATTTAAGCAGCACATTGTGTGTATTCCTTTATGTGAAATCTTTCAAGAGATACATTTCATAAATAATCCCAATATTCTCTGCTTCATATTATGCAGCACATTACAGACTGCCATGAAAACTTTGTTGACGGTGTATTCGAAGCTCAATAAAATGTTTGATACTATCTTATATTTAGAGTCATAAATATGCTATGGCGTGAAGAAGTAAATATTTTCATCTGATTGGATTCGAAAGATTTCTGATTCGATTCCGTTTCTTTCATTGTATTTTCATTCTGTATTATTATTATCATACTTTTTTTAAATCGATATTCAGACTAGTGTGTGAATTAAAGAATCATTTAAAGTTCCCAGGAAAAACTTACTTTGGTTTCTTCTAGATTTTAATAATTTTAAAAGCAAAATTAGAAAATTCAACCAAATTGAAGCATTTCAACCAATTTTGCTTAATAAATAAGTGAAGATTCCTATATTTTTCTTGCTGAAGCGAATTATTGAATTGTTAATAAAATCAAACTTGGTTGCAGAGAAGTGATAGAATTTTTATCGATTTATCGTTAAGGTGACCAGGGACCTTTAAAATGACTTCTTGCAATTTTCAACTTAGTAATTTGAAATTTTGCAAGCATTAAAAGAAACACTATAGGAGATGACACAATTTTTTATAACGTTATATCAATTTATTTATGAGTCAGGGTGGTTAATATAATATAATATTAGCGATAAATAACGTTAATGAAAAATGTTCCAGGAGCTCCAAATTTGTTCGGAAATGCTCCAATTTTTATTATTACTTTCTCTAATCCTTTTGAAACAAAAGTTGTGAATAATCTTGAAGTTAGAGTACGAAATATCGAAATTAACCAATTTAATAACTCAAAACTACTTAAACTTTTTTTAAAAAGGAGTAGTTTTAAGTTATAAAATTGGTTAATTTTGATACTTCGAACTCAAATTTCAAGATTATTCACAACTTTTGTTTCAAAAGGATTAGAGTAAGTAATAATAAAAATTGGAGAGCTTTTCGAACAAATTTGGAGTGCCTGGAACATTTTTCATTAACGTTATTTATCACTAATATTATATTATATTACCCCCCCCACCCCCAACTAATAAATAAACTAATATAATGCTTTGAAATTTTTTCTGTTATCTCCTATAAAATTTTAAATTGCTAAGGTGAAAATTGCAAAAAGTCATTTCAAAGGTCCCTGGTCGCCTTAAATAATTATTAATTTGTTAAGGAATATACTTTAATAAAAGAGAAAAATAACATTTTAAGATGGATTCTTATTATTATGTTATGATTTCTTTTAAAGGGATTAGATTCCCTAATTGGGTCTTGAGAATTTTAAATTTTTGCACCATGTGCCTAAATTTTGTATGGGCATGCAGTTGTAGTCACTAAATTGAGTAAGGAAACTCATTGATTTATTACAAACTAACGTTAGAACAAACCTACGAAGATCAATAGATTTTGCTCAAAATTCGATAAAAATTGGCATTTTACATGTTAAACCTGCTTGCCAAATTTTATCAATCTAACATTATACGGTTTCCTGTTACTGAGTTAACTTGTGGTTGAACAGCTACGCAGGCAGACTATCTTGAGGTAAATTTTATTCAAAATAGATAGAAATTGAGTGATGTAGAGATTTGGTATTAAAAAAATTCATTTTTTTGACACAAAGTTTCTTAGAGTTACCCTACATGTAAGGAGACTGAGTGAAAAGATTATGTTTTTCGAGCTCATTGTCTTTTGAAATATGAAGATTCGTCAAAATCAGAATTTCGAATTTTTTTGACACTTTATTTTTAACTTTTAATTATTTACTTTCATTTTCACTTATTTACATTTTTATACTTCATATACCATAAAGTAAAAATTGCATTTGTATAATTTACACACACGTACATATTACTCTTTAATAAAATTGCGATTAAAAGCTTTTTAAAAAATCATAGCTATTTAATGCCAATATAGCCATTTCGAATACTAGTTAGATTTAAATATATTTATTAAAGATTTAGTTGAAAAACAAATAATAACCTTATATGAAGATTCGATCTAATTATCTAAGCACACTTAAAATGATAATTTGCTTTTAATAGAGATTTTTAAAGTAAAAGAAAATGTTTTTGGAATTAAATTTCTGTGAAATGTCTTATTAAGGGAAAATTTTTAAATGGATTAAAACAACGCAAAAAATTAAATTTTGTTGTGTGGTAAACACTGGACAAGAAGAGGAAAAAAAATCTTTACATCTAGAGGCCAAAAAATTTTTTAAGAAAATAATTTTTTTAACCACTTAATTTTTTTTGCTATTAAATCAAGTCACAACTCTCTTCATAAGCGAAACTCGAAGAAAAAATGTTTTTAACTTTTTTAAACTCATTTTCTTCTTAATGGAATCACGCAAGAACTATTTTCATTTTTATTTGTTGAAAAATGTTTTTTAACTTGTTTATTTATTTAAAGGTTAGAAAATTGAGATGAATTGCAAGATAAGTTGTGCTTTCCTTTTTCTGGAATATGCTTTTGAAACCTTTTTTTTTTTTACTCTCATATATCCAAATTCAGGTTTTAACGACTGCCTTTCCTTTGCAGCTATCTTTCTATAATCAATGTTTTAACATACTAGTAAAAAAAACCAATTTTGAAAATAACGTAAAAATATTTTTTGATGACATTTTGAGGAATAAATTTTACAATCTCTCTCTCTCTCTCTCTCTCTCTCTCTTTCTCTCTCTGTATATATATATATATATATATATATATATATATATATATATATATATTTATATATCATTGTATGAAACAAAATGTTAAATCGATGAAATTTGTATTTTTGCACTTCGCCTTTCAATCAATGATATTCGTATTTGTATTTCTTTTTAATAAGAATGGTTGAATAGGATTTCATCAGATTCAAATATGAGTATATTGGAATATTTTAAAGATTAAATCTGGACTAACCTACGCTACATTATTTCTGGAGAAAATAAACTCATGCCTTTTTTTGTAAATTAACATCAAAACGATGTTATCAAATGAGCCTGAGATAAAATGCAAACTGAGATAAAATTGATCCCCAGAGGCAAAAAGAGATAGGAAATTTATGAAAGTTCTTTTCTTTATAAAGGAAGAATTCAAGCATATTTTCTCATCAACCTAGAATAAACTTTTTCTCCAGAAGCCTTGGAAGATAACAAAATGCAATTTTTATTAAATGAATATTCTTCTATGCTCATATGTATATCTTAATACTTAGCAGCAAATTAAATTTTTAATCAAGAAATTATTTATGGATAATTAAAAATTTTAATATTTTTTAGAGTATAATCTGTAAATGCTTTACTTAAAATTTGAAGCATCTTTTAAACAAGCAACATTTCTCAATAAAAACACCAATATTTATTTTTGAGGATTTTCAAAATCAACAATAAAAACAAACTTATAATTAAAAATAACTTCAATTCAATATTCGAGTAAATTAAAGGGATTTTTTTTGAATAACAGTATACTTTAAAAATAATAAAATGAATGTTGATTAGACTTTCAAAATATAAAATATATATATATATATCAGAGTAACATTGTACAAACAAGTAACAAAAGTATTTTATTAATGATTTAGCAGCTGATATTTATTTCGCACAACATAATTTTTGAAGATGGTTGAACGCTTTTTTTTCACTTTTGCTTTATAATTTTTGATTTCTTCTTGTATTATAGTATTATTTCTTCTTTTTATAAGAATATATTTTCTTTTTACCTGTCTGTATATAAACGCAACTTATAAAAAAAATCTGAAGACATTTTTTCATTACTTAAACTTTTGATTTATTGGTCTAGTATAAAAAAGGTGTAAGTCATACATCGATTCTCCAACCCTCCACGAAGGCACACGGATTTAAACCACTAGGACTGATTGATGAATCACAACACTGGCAGGAATTGTGGTTGAGTAAAATGAACCATGACCGATTACGGCACAATCATTCCAGTAGGAAGTACGTAATCTCATCGATAGGAAGAGGCAACTTCTACCTATTAAGGTACCCTCTAGGATGGTGAGATCCAACCACCATGCCGGAAGCATCTCATCTCCATTTTGAGGTGCCACTGGGGGAAAATAAATGAATAAAAAAAACGAATAAAACTGACATTGCACATAAAACAATTTTCTTTCTTTTGCACAAACGCAGAAACTTTTTTTAAAAAAATAAAAGCTATGCAACTGTTGTTTGAAACACGATTAAAATATAGATGAAAATCTGATTAATCAGTAGAGTTTTTGTCAGAAAACTATTTAATTAAGGGAATTATCTAATATCTCTGAAATGTAGTAAACTGACTTACAATTAATCTAAGGCATTCGAAATTCATGGATTTCTCATTTGAGAAAAATATCTATTTCGAATTTCTGTCAAAAATTATTATATTTAAGGAAAAATCGGCATGGAAAATCTATTGTTATAATATCCTTTCTTTGTGATGTCATGTAACGATTTCACCTTTTTTCCATCATTAAGAATTCTTTTTAAAAGCCATGGTCAGCGCAATTTCATACATTGAATAGGAATTTAGAATTTCAGGAAAATATCTATGGGAATATCTTTTGAACTTATATAGATTTAGACTAAAATTTTACTGTGAAAGCATTTTTGATTTTTTTTGGTGTAACATGTAACTATTATTGCGTATAATGTTTTATATACATGCAAGGCCAAATATTCCGTTTTATACTTGAGGGTACAGAGGACTTCACAGGACATTTTCCTTTCAAAATACAGGATATCTCTATAATAAAAGTAGTTTTAAAAAATGCCATCAAGAAAGAAATTAAATTTTATTTATAGACTTGATAGAAAGAAATTTGTTTTGTTTAATAGACTGCACTATTGATTGGAATATTTTTGAAAAAAATATTTAAAATAAAGCAGTTTGTCGAACATATAGTTTTGGTCTAGAGATGTACCGGGCTATAGGCTTTCTTTTGAAAAATATTCTAAAGCTTGTATCTCGATTTTTTTTAAAATTTCCAAACGATTTCAAAAAGTCTACCTATTTTTTTCTTCTACATTTTATTTATAACAAAGAAGAACGCGTTTTTTGCATTCCAATAAAGAATGTAGAGATTTTAATATGAATAAAATTAAAACAGCTCCAAAGATGTTAAAAAACAAATCTTAATTTACTTGACAAATCTTCTTATTATTAAGAACGAGATAAATCTTCTTATTATTAAGAACGAGAGATTCGGGCAGGTTAACAATTAATACGATTACAGCTAGTACAATGACCTTGTATTTTTTCATTACAAAATAATAGAAAAAAAACTTCGTTAACTACCACAAAAATTGTCCTTTGTTCCTATGTAAGATATAAGATAAAAACAGATAAAATTACCTCTAAGAAAGGGAAGAACAATAAACAGATAAATTACTACTTGTGGCAACGCATTATTTACTGCTAAAGTACTTCAATAACTATGAATGTTTGGATTATTTATACACCAATCAATTAATAAGTTAAAAAGATTCTGCCTTTTTACTTAAAGAACTTATCGAATATTGATGACATAATTTATTTATAAAGGAAAAGAAATTATTTTGAAATGATGCAAGGTTTCTGAATTAAGAAAAAAATGTATTTTGATTTTAACTTAACCTAAAATTTTGCACCAGTAACGGTACTACACCAGTACTTCAATAACTATGAATGTTTGGATTATTTATACACAAAACAATAAATAAGTTTGAAAAAATCTGCTTTTTTATTTAAAGAACATATCAAATATTAATGACATAATTTATGTATAAAGGAAAAGAAACTATTTGACATGATGCAAAGTTACCGAATTGAGAAAAAAAATTGTATTTTGATTTTAATTTAACCTATAATATCTCAGCAGTAACGGTACAACACCAGTACTTCAATAACTATGAATGTTTGGATTATTTATACACCAAACAAATAAAAAGTTTTAAAAATTCATCTTTTTTATTTAAAGAATATATTGAATATTAATGACATAATTTATGTATAAAGGAATATAAACTATTTTGCCATGATGCAAAATTACCGAATTGAGAAAAAAATTGTATTTGGATTTTAATTTAACCTATAATATGTCAGCAGTAACGGTACATCACCAGTATTTCAATAACTATGAATGTTTGGATTATTTATGCACCAAACAAGTAATAAGTTTTAAAAAATTCTGCTTTTTTTATTCAAAGAACATATTGAATATTAATGACATAATTTATGTATAAAGGAAAAAAAATTATTTTGGCATGATGCAAGGTTACCGAATTGAGGAAAAAAAGTAATTTGTCTTGATTTTAATTTAACCTAAAAGATTGCAGCAGTAACGGAACTTTTGATCGTATGCCCAATCTCAACGGACGAAACACTCAAACGTCTAATATTTAATTAATTTAAAAAAACTATTGCTGTTGATTTAGTCTTATGATCTGGAATATTATCGGCTATTTACTTGTTACAGATAAGCCAGAAAGGAATATGTTTTATTAGATCATACACTAAATATTTCATTCGTCATCTAATGTGTGTTTACATTCATACTGTTACAGGACTAATTATTCTAAGTTCATAAAGTTAGGGAATTCGCTTGTAGTGGTTGCATGGAGACTCACAGTCAACAGGTCATGGTAATAAAACACAGCTTTATTTTAACTAAGTCATTGATACGTAGACTACAAATTCACAGCCGAGATGAGCGTAAACAATACATAGCACTACATTTACCTATTTTCCCACTGATCTGGGTGTCCTGGGTTCGAGTCCCGGAAATAGAATAGAAAATGAATAACAGTCGCTTTTAATATGTTTTATAAATAATTAAATAAATATTTTCCCTCAATAGATTTGCGATTTGTTTTGAAATAATCTTTAATACGTCAAAAATTCATATTCTTTGAGAATGAATTTTCTGATTTGAAATCTAAATAAAAAGCTGTTCATACAACCTTAGATATCACATGTTTCAATACATATATATTTAAGCCTTTAGGTTTGTAATCATTTCCGAATTTTAGGATATACACCTGGATGTTAAAGTCACACAATTTTAACCATTCAGTCTAAAGCTTCAAGGAAACTATCTCGACATCTATTTCAATTTTTAACGAATAATCTATTTAAAGACCTACGTAAACAAATTGCCGGGATATTGGCATAGGGGTAGTGTGTCTTGCAGTGATCAGGGCGTTCTGGGTTCAGGCAGAGTTGTTCTTTTTTGAGGTAAGTGAATGTGCCTCCCTGTAAAAAGGGGATGTGCAAGGGAATGTACTCTTCACCCTTGTTGGCACTACTGAAAAAAATAAGTGATGCTCACTCAGCTTATATCGCTAACAGATTTGTCAGCGGGCTTTTAAAGTGCCAAATTTGAAATGACTCTAGAATTGAGAATGTTGCCAAGAAGAAGACGGAAATTGGATGTGAAGGCAACTGTCGAAGACTGCTGTGTTTGAAAGATCTTCAAGATTCAACTGTACTTCGGCAAGTGTTCGATCGGCGTAACGTGATTGGTGATTCCGACCTTCATTTCACAAACACACACCTTAAAGATATAATCTAAAAACCTTTCAATTTCTTTGTAAATACCTTTTTAGTTCACTATTTGTTGATCAACAGCTTGTGATAAAATTTTGCTTAAAAAAGTAATAAGAATTCAGTTTTCTCCAGTAATGATAAGGTTTCATTTTGTAAGGTTTAATGATAAGGTTTCATTTTTAAAATTTAGCTTTTCAAAGCGTAGATCTTGTGTGTAATTTAGCAATCTAAGGATAAGACTCCATCATGCGAGAGCATAAAGAACACTTAGTTGTAAAGCCTTAAATAAGAGAATTTGGAAGACACTATGATTTCTTCCTAATTTCGGTATTTCCAAAATAATCCATTTATTTTATATATTTTTCTCTTTCTTTGGTTTAAGATTTTAATTGCATTTTTTCGCTTTAATTACGAGGTGCAAATTGAGTGCTTTGTTTTATAGTAAATGCGGTTACAAGAATCAAAAGAGGTTTTAATCCCGTTGCAACAGAAAAAAAGGAATCATTAAAGTGCTTTTATTTTCTTCTTAACTTTTTTATAGCCTTAATGAGGCTAATAGCAACTTTCAATTTATTTTGAGCCAAAAAAATCTTTTATCGGAATTATTCGTATTAGAAATCAACGCTTGTAACTTCGATGAAAAGATAAAAGTTTCTTGTGACTTAGGAGATGGAAGTGTACGGAGAGCATTAAAATTACAACATTGTTTCTTTTGTATCATGCAAAAAAAATCTTGCTGATTTAACAATTCTTTTGTCATCTAATCTAAAACATAAAATCTATTTAGATGCGATAATTTCAATTATTTATTTAATTACTTAGGCTTACACTAAACGAAGAATCTTTCCTGTTGTTATATTACAATTACTTATTCATGTTAAAAAATTACAACCACAGATTCGTTATGTATTTTTCTAAATTAATGGACTGTTTTTGTTTTTATATGTTTATTAAGGATTTTCTATTTCTCTTGAGTCAAAACATTTGTGAAATGATCATTATAATGTTAATATTGCTGCTTCTATAAAATATTGAGATAAAAGTTTTAAGAAGTAATTAGGAAAATGGAAATGACAGAATGAATGAAAAAATATATGAATATGAAAGAATATATTTGGCAAGCCAGTTTCTATTGCGTCAAATAAAGGAAAAAACATTGCAGTTTGTTCAATTCTTTTCTCTAGACAATGTCGATTTAGGGGTAATAATCTCACTCTTTTTTTATTTATTTAGGTTTCCTTTAGAAGACAACTTTCGAAACATTTTAAAAGAAACATCTAGTTCAAATTCAAATTTAATTCCTTTTTTTTACCGTATAATCTTTTTAGCAGAAAATTTTACTTCCTTTAAAGTTTTAAGATTCAAATTTGATTTTCAAATAAAATTCGAATCAAATAACAAAAATATTTCCTTTCTTGAAGATTAGATTCACTAAAAGGACATATTCCAAAGTGTAAAATTGATCTTAAAGAAAAGACTGGGTCAAGTCTACACGAAATGCTAAAATATATTTCAAAACTCAGTATATTTTTCTTAATAAATTTATTTATCTTTTAAGAAGAAAATGAATACTTCTTACGATTAGAAAATAACAAATAAGTTCTACTTATTTCATTGTGTAGAAGCTGGATTTAACAAAACTAAATATATTTCTTTCTCTTCCGATAACTTATTGTAAAACACTAAAAAGGATACATACAGCTTGCGTAGGAGTGTAGGAAGAGGAGTTTATATTAAAACGCTCTAGCATTCAGAGATTAATACATGTTACCTAACCCTCAACAAGACTGCCGATAAAGGAGCTTGTTTTGGATTACGAACTACTTCTGTCATCTCATTCCCTATGCTTATAATAAATTTTGCTAACGTGAAAAATAAATTAAAAATAGTACTTTCAGGCAATCAAAAATTTTCACCTAGAATATAGGAAAATACTCCTATCACAAAAAGACATTTATATCTATATAAAAAGATTTGTAACTGGAATTGCATATTATTTAACAACACTTGCGAAAAGTCATCCATATTCTCATATCCGCCATAAAAGCACATGTATTAAACCATTAGGCCGTATAACCGAAACGCCGCAACAACAGCACTGGCGAGAAATGTGGGTTAATCCTAATGGCCTTCATCGGCCACAGTAAACCCCTTCTCATAGGAAGTACGTCCCATCATCGAAGAGAGAAGCCTACCCTCAGCTATTAGTGTATCAGTATTAGGATCAGTATTAGTTTCTAAGTATTAGGATGGCGAGATTCAATCGCCATTCCGGAAGTATCTCATTTTTAATAACTTGGTACCTACCCGCCCCCAGGGAGCTACATTCGTGATAATAATGATCTGATAAGATAAAAATTTGTACCCTGCATATGGATATTTAAAAAGAATTTCAAAATTACCGAGATTAAACTAAATTAGTTAACCTGGTTTATGGTTGCTTCCACTGATTTATCTTTTAGTATTATTGAACTGAATCATATTATACTATTTTAAGGAAGCATATATATAACAGTTCAGTTTGATTAAAATATATTGAACTTGATTGCAAATGTAGCATTTAAGAATGGATTTTAAAAATCTGAACATTCGGAATTTGGTTGTGGATAATTCGTTTTATTGCGAAGTCTGCAAGAAAGTTAAAGAGTGGTAATTTCCATTTTTATGAACTTTCTTTATTATCTAATATTTCTTTCTTTATTTTACTTTTTGGTCTTTTTACATTTTTTGAGTACAGATATATTTGGGGGATCTGGCTCTTCCCATTGACGAAGGGACGTACTTCCCAAGGGAATGGTTGTGCCTTGGCAGGTGATGGCCCTGAGGACCTTACCATCTTTTTAGCCAGTGGTCTGGTCCTTCAGATTTTTACGTGTGCCTTCAGGTGGATTTAAGGTTTGTATTATTGCTTGGCATACTTTGATTTATGAATTTTCTTGTTGATTTCAATATTAACCTTTTTTCAATGAATGAAATGTATGAATAAATGATAATAAATGAAATCTTGTAATGAATTGTAATCTTAAAATTGTCTTATAATGAAAATCTTGTAATCTATATTCTTGTAAATTTGGATATTAGATTCCAGCTTCAAAGTGGTAAAGATTCTGTTCGAGCGATTGTTTTTCTCCCACTAAAGGATTGAAATAACTTTTGAACTATTGGAACATTCGAAAAAAGTACTACAGTTTTAACAAAAGTATTGTTTCCTAAAGACTCACAGCTGATCAAGATCTTAACACCTCATTCAAAAACAAGTGAATTCAAGGAGTATTTCTACATATTGTTGTTGTTACTAATGGCATTTGCCATGGTCAAACGCACTGATGGCCGTCAGCGATTTTAAGCTGAATGAGCATCTCTTGTTTTTAAAGTAGCGCCAACTAGGGCGAGGAGCATGACTTTGCTACACGCTTATCACATTCACTTGCACAGTCCTTTTTTACAGGGGGCAAAATCATAAACCCCACAGATATTATACAGAAGAACAACCATGCCCTAACTGGGACTTGAAACTGGAAAGCCAAGATCACCTGGAAGACCCGCTAACCCTGTGTCAGGACGCCAGGATTTTTTTTTTGTATTATTCATCTATGCGAAAATAAAAAAAAGTATTGAATTGAAACTTTTGTTCCCTTATTTGAATATCAGGAGTAAATAATGATATAAACAAGCCAGTATGTAGTTTTATAAATAATATTAAAATGATATTTTATAGTTACCAATAAAAAAGGATGTTTTCATAGAACTTGAGAAAAAATTCAAAACACAATAATATTTCCAAGTTTCATAACTTTTGTTGATAAATATGCTTAAATTGTTTGGCGCAAGATGTAGCGTAAAAGTCTTTAAACCTATTTAAATATCATGCTTCGTCTACTGGAAAGTCGAAGTTTAATACAGCTTGAAGGATGCAGATTTTTTTTAAATTTGAAAAAGAGTATTTTAAGCTATCTGAAGATATGTAATTTACAGCAGAAAAAATAACATCTTCAGTAAAATAAAACAAAAAGAAAAGAAAACTAAAACAGCATTTCAAAACTTAGATGTCTTAATTTAACATTGAATAACTTATATTTTTCCTTATTCTTGTATAATTAGAAATGAAGTTATTTTTTTTATTTAATGTGTTAAGATTACTAGCCTTAAAATTATGTTATCTAAGAATTCACTGAAAAGTTTTAACTAGCTTTTATTTTTTACATCTTATTAATTTAATTTGCATACATACTTTTCAGAAATAAATTATATATAAAGAAACAATTCTTTTTTATGATATTCATGTATTCGCATAGTTTCTTAGTTAAGTTCACTTTATTAATAGAAACTTTTCTAATTATATGAGATTTAGAGACTAAGAATATTTTTGTAAGAGTAATTTAAATTTTGAAATTATTTATATTAAAAAATAAATATAAAATCATCAATTATAAATATATGCGAGTAATATGGCAGAAATTTGTAAACAAAATTGTATAATCTTTTGTTTTAAACGTTTTTGGAAAAAAAAACTTTGTTATTCAAATATAACAGATTAAAATTCCTTTCAATCTCTATAAAAATAACCTTTTCTTTAATAATTTTATAACAGAAGAGAATTATAGTTTAGAAAGATATAAAAACTGTTTTGTTAAAATTAATAAAATTGCCTTAGAATTGGTCATTATATTAAAAAAATGAGAGTTTAAAAGTATAAAGTATTAGTACAAAGTTAAATTTAAAATAGGAACCAAAAAGGAAGAAAAGAGGAATCCGGACTCAAGATTTTTTTAAGGATCACCCATAGGCTGTCATTCAAACCAGTTATATTTTTTGTGTGGTCTTCCTGGCCCAGAAATAGTGCGTCTTCCTCGTGTTCTGGGATTCCTGGGTTAGAATCCCGGTTCGGGCATGGTTGTTCTTCTGTGTGCTATCTGCGAGATGTGTGACTGTGCCCCCTCCCGTAAAAAGGGTCTGTGCAGGCAAATGTGGTGAGTGTGTAGCTAAGTCATACTCTTGGCCCTAGTTGGCGCTACTTCAAAAAACAAGAGACGTTCCTTTCGGCTTAAATCTGCTGCTGTATCAGCAGGGGCTTGGCCACAGGCAAGGGACATAAGTAACAACAACATATTTTTTTGTGAGGTATCTGACTTTCGAACAAACTATTGACCCTCCTCAAACATTCCAAGAAATTGAGATTTTGAAAATAAGAATTAGTATCATAAAATCAAGGTCAGTAAATTACACAATAATTGTAAAAAAAAAAAATATTATTTCACAAATTTAAATCTAAGCAAGACCACAGCAACTTTGAATCAAACCAAACTACAAAAAGACAATTTTATCTTTAGACCAAAATCATGAAATTTTTACGAAAATGATAATAAATGATGCAATATTAATAAGCAAAATGTCGTTTCAAAAATTTAAATGTAAGTAATACAACGAACTTGAATCAATAAAACTAATAAGGCAATTTTATCATAAAACCAAAGTGCATAAATATAATATAAAAACAAAGAACAATACAGCTGGAAATAAAAACTTCAAAAACTTTGTAAATAAAGTTATAAAGCTAAAAAGTTAAGAAAAGTTGTGCAGTTTAGTTTAAAAGATGATTTTACTGCTCAATTTAAGTCTATAAATCATTTTTAGTGTTTGGAAGTAAGTTATTTGAAGGGAAAAATAAATGCTGATATTTATAGGTTATTTTCTGTATAATGAACTAACGTGAGGTTTCACTGCCTTTTGTTAGCTAAAATTATTTATTCACGTTTTCATTTCTTAAACGCTTAGAAAATTTAAGTTTAGTGAAGGGAAAGTCATGGAAGTGTTTATTCCAGAAACTATGAAGTACAGAGATAGGGCAAAAAGGCTAGCTGAAACTATGATGACTAACTGATAACGATATACTAACTGATGATACGCTAACTGAGCGTATTAAAAATTTTAATAGCGCTAAAATGTGAGACAAAATCAGGAGAAACAATTAATATAAGTTTAAAACGCAATTTAAAAACATTTATACCACAAGCGATATTTTAAAATTTATCAAAATGGGAGAACAAATTAAAAGAATTTTTAAGAATCTTGTGAAAAATTGAAATTTTTTGGGATTTTAAATGATATTAGATTAGTTTTTTTGGCTATAATGTGTTTCGAATTTATAAAGAAAAATGTTAAAGTGTTCAAAAATAATAAAAAGTTTTGAAAACGCCTTTTTTATAGACAGATTATAAATTTAAAAAAATAATGCGAAAGTGTAAAATATAGGCTTTTCATTAATTATTGTCGAGCTTTCCGTGCCTCATAATTTTCGAATAAAAAATATTTTGCAAAAACCAATTACGTATTCGCAAATTACAACTCAAAAACCTTTATTAATGATAATAAAGAGCACAAAAAGTTTATTAAAAGCTCATATTAAAGCTTGCACAATTTGCAATTTCTAGGCATTCAGCTGAAGGTGGTTTTGGAGAACGTTCCATATTGTCGTGTGCGGCATATATACCTGTACAGCTGATTGTCTCGTTGATTTTCGTGGACTAAGAGTAAACGTTTCTTGGATGCGATCAATATTTTCCTGTGAAGTGCTCGGTCTTCCCGCTCCCTTTCGGTGTAAAACGCTACCAGTATCCAGAAATTGTGTTAACCAGCATCTGATAGAATTATCCGAAGGAGGATCTTTCTTGTACGTGGTCATGAAGTGACGTTGAGTTGTTATGACTGATTTAGTTTCGGAAAACCACAATACACACATTGCCTTTTCTTGCACGGACGCCATTTTTATTTATGACGTCATGATTACCCACTAAAATTGCATTGTTGTCACGTAAAATTCTTGGAGTTGCAATTTACGAATACATAATCAGTTTTTGCGTAATATTTTTTATTCGAAAGTTATGAGGTACTGAAACCCCGACAATAATTAACGAACAACCTATATATGAATAATTTTGCATATTTAGATTTAAAAATCTGATTTATAAAGAATTTTGAATTATTTAAAACAATCAGACATATACCATGCAATTTGAAATACATTGACACTGCCATGTATTTAAAAATCAGACATGTATCATAGAGTATACTGCATATAATTTTGAAATAATATGGCAGTCGTTTCTAATATTGTAATTAATGTTTTTAAAGACATATAAAATTAAGAACGTGTATCTGCATCTCTAGGACTAAATCTTTACCATTCTTGTTTTGATATGTATGATGCTTAAAAGCGCATCTTTTGTTATCTGGTCACAAGATGGCGCACTCTTCAATAGCACTGACTGTTTTTTGAAAGAAACCAAAACTAAAGAAACGTGTTTAAATCGTTACAAAGCTCTACTTTTTTGTATTAGTGCTTGCTTTTTTTAAATCTTTTCAATAGATTAATCCTTCTACTCACTAAAAAAACACTCTTAAGCTTTAAGACCTTCATTTCTTGAGTATTTTCAAAAAAGTCCTTCAAGTACTTTTCTCAAGTACTTTTTTGTAAGTATCAAAAAAGGATTTTCTCCTTTCTCTTACCAATAGAGAATATTAAAAAATATATAGTGATTATAAAAACAAGCAAAAAAAAAATATAAGAATGATTCCAAAGAATTTCTAAGTAGAAGTAGTTTTAGAAATTGTTTGCCGTAAGACAATAGACGCATTTATCTCGAGCAAAGACGTTTATAATCGCCCTTATACTAGTAAAGAATGTTTTTTTTTTGTTTTAAAGAATCTAAATTTGGCAAACTATTGAAAAGTTAATTTCTATTTTACATACAGACAAAAGAAAAATACTATTACAAATAACGGAAATGAAGGAAAGAAAACTGCTGAAATGTCATGGCAATACATTTCTCACGATAAAAGTATTTATATATTTGGGTGTGTAGCCAGCCGAACAGAGATATAAATGGTTCCAAAAGTTGTTTAAAATGTCTTATTAAAGTTGTTATTTTATTTACAATGTCATATTGAAGTTGTTATTTTATTTACAATGTCATATTAAAGTTGTAAGCAATATTTTACGGGAAATAATTGTAGCTTTAACAGAGTTAGGGTGGTACAACCGGATGGCATAAAATGCAGTTATACAGTTATAAATGGCTATCCACACGTAAAAGAATTCATTCTTCTCAACTAATTTGTTTTACGCGTATAGACGCAGAGGAAATAAGATAAATGATAAGATGAAAGCAGAAATTATTAATATGTATATATGAGATTAAATGATAGAATAGAACTCTTATATGATCGTTGATGTACGGGGTTTTGAATGTAATGGGTAAAAGCAGTGCGAAACACAATGATTGTACCTAGAACGTATCCTAATGAGGTTAGATAAAAGCAGATGACTATCTAGATGTATGGGAATACGTTTTTTAAAGTGAAATTACATCCTGCTTTACACACGTGGACTCAAAGGAAATAAGGCGAATGATGCTCATATGAGACGATGCAATCGTAGAGATCTCTGATGTGCATCATTGACATACGGGGCTGCGAGTGTAATGAGCAAAATCCACAATGATAGTACCTGGAACGTATTCTGATGAGGTTAGATAATAGTAGATGACTATCTATACATATGCGAATAACGTTTTGTAAGGTGAAATTACAACCTGCTTTACACACGTGGTCTCAAAGGAAGTAAGGAGAGTGAGGCTCATATGAGACGATGCAATAGCAGAGATATCTGATGTGCACCATTGACATATGGGGCTGCGAGTGTAACGGGCAAAATCCACAATGATTGTACCTGGAACGTATTCTGATCAGGTTAGATAAAAGCAGATGACTCTCTATACGTATGGAAATAACGTTTTTTAAAGTGAAATTACAATCTTCTTTACAAATGTGCACATAAAGAAAGCAAGACGAATTATTAGATCAATGTAGAAATTGTGAATGTGTGCGTATGAGACTATCTGTTAGAAGATATCTCCGATATACAGCATTGATATACGGGGTTGTGAGTATAATGAGCAAAATCCACAATTATCGTATCTGGAATGTAATCTGATGAGGCTAGATGAAAGTAGTAAAGATATGTATAGATTTAGTAGATGACTATGTATGGGAATTCATTTTTTAAAAAATAAACTTACAACCTAATTTACACATGTCAAAAAAAGCAGGGAGAATGATTAGATAGAACTAGGAATTGTTAATACGCACATATTTGCTGCTACGAAAGCAGACATCTCTGATATGCATCACTGACATGCGGGACTGTGAGTTGAAGGAGCATAATCCTCATTTATTGTCCCTATAATGTAATCTGATGAGGTTAAATGAAAGTAGATGGCTAACTTCATGTATGGGAATTAATTTCTTACAATTAACTAGTGACACATTTTACGTATATGGACTCAAAGGAAGTAAGATGAGTGATTATACAGAAGCAGAAACCGCGATGCCTGTATGAGACGATATGATAACAAGGATCTCTGACATGAATCGTTCATATATGAATGTAATGGACAAAGGGAAAAGTCACTATACCTGGAAAGTAATCTGATTATACATGCTATCAGCCACAAAATCTCTGTACATCAAACGTTATGTGAAATGAATTATTTCCCGAAAATTCATAAAGTTATCAAGACTTTAACCAGATATATGAGAAAACTGGATATTAAATTGATTGTTAAAAATACAAATAGGGCATTCCAAGCTGAAAACCCATGTTTGTAGCATAAAAAAAATCGAGATTTTTGTTAATGTGTTTGGTGGATTCTTAATATTAACGGAATGTATTTGTAGGATGTGCAACATCTTTTAGGTACTTTAATTTCCTTACTACTGAAAACAAACGAAGAATGAGTACAGCTTTTTTTAAAGTTATGCTAGCAAATAGTTTGAAAAAATAGACTTTAATTTGGGAATTAGGAAATTATTTTAGAATACATCAAGTCAAATTCAGCTTGTATTTATTTCCATTCTCATATTAGATAGCTTTGCAACATGCCTATTTTGTTTGCATTATAGGCCAAACCCTATACAGGCTCATCAGCATAAAACATACTTCGGATAAGGTATTATTCAGAGGGTTAATTGGACTATAGGATATTTCGGATTTCTTTTTCGTAATGGATTAATAAATAATATACTATAATACGCTTTTGTGGCTTATAAGTTGGTCATTGAATATATCATAGAATACTATAGAAATACAATAATTTAAAATTATATAAAGTCCATGAATTTATGGTTGCTTATTCCTTTCTAATACCAAGTCGCTTTGCCCAAAATATATCCTATGACATTGTGTGGTGCCATCTATCGGATTTTAATTACAATTTGTTTATTTGAAACTGTAAACATCAATAAAAATTTCTAGAAAAATTATTACAATATATTTAGAAAACGATAAACTATTTTATCAATACGACCTACAATGGGTAGATTCTTTGTCTTATTCGGCAATGTGGGAATCAGTGAACACTCTCAAAATTTAGACTAATTATTTATTTGCTTATAATAGAGAAATGTCCTTTTCAGTTCTTAGATATGGATTTCATCATATTCAAGGATTTCATTACTTAGAGAATCTCACGGCTGTGTCTGTTTCTGTAAGTCTGGATTCTCGGCATGTGTTGAAAACTATCCATTCAGTAAGGAAAATTTACATTTTTCCCAGAATTCTTATGCGCACACCTTATGCATGGGAATTATGGGAAGACTGTCAGAAAGAAGGTTTGGAATAACCACATCTTGTTATTTGTGTCACTGATTTCCACCTACACATATGGAAACATTTGTGAAAGCAACCGAATGCTTTTGCCAAATTGAAAGCTCGGCCGGTCGAATCATCAACATTTTCTTAAAAGATTATTAATTTTGCAATTCTTTTTACTATAAGAATTTTACTATATGCAGGGTGCAAATTTTTATCTTATCAAATCATCATTATCAATGTAGCTCCCTGGGGGGGCACCTCGTTAGCGAGGAAGAGATACTTCCGGCATGGAGGTTGGATCTCGCCTCACTGGAGGGTACATTGATAGAGGGGGGGCTCCTCCTATCGATGACGGGACATACTTTCTACGGAAGGGGTGTACCGTTGCCGGTGAAGGCCATTAGGACTCATCCTCAGTTCTCGCCCGTATTGCTGTAGCGGCGATTCAGTTATTCAACCTTATGGTTCAACCCCGCGTGCCTTCAAGGTGGGTTGGAGAATCTGGTATAACTTCTTGTAAGTGTTGGTCCATGTTATCTAATTGCAGTTACTAATGTTTTATATAGATATATAAGACCTCCTTCTGATCTGAATATATTCTTATAGTCTAGGGAAAAATTTTTGATTACATGAAAGCATCATTTTTAATTTAGTATTCAAGTAAGCAAAATTTATTATAAGCATAGGGAATGGGATTACAGAAGTAGATCATAATCCAAAACGAGCTCCTTTATTGACAGTCTTGTTGAGGGTTGGGTAACATGTATTAATCTGCGACTAAGGCAACGTTTTAATATAAACTCCTACTCCTACGCAAGAATACTAGTGCTGGTTTAATTACAGTGAGTATCATTAGACTAAACGTGGAAACAGAAGTCACAAAGTTATTTATGCGAGGAAATTTAGCATATCAAGGGGTAGAATAAAGGAGATTATTTATTCGATAATAACTGGGAAAGGACGTACCTGTCTATAATTCTGATAATTTTTAAGCATTTTAAGATATGCCAGATGAAACTTGAATACAAATTTGAATAAAAACACGATCTCCCTTTTATAAGTGTTTTTTTATTCATTTATGATTTAAGATAGAGTTATTAAAATAATTATTCTCTTACGCCATGATAAGTTCTAGAAGGGAAATCTTGAACACATGTATTCTCAAAAATCAGGAGCTATTTTAATATTTTCTGAAAAAATCAATTAATTAAATTTTTATTATGCTCCAGCGGTCCTTTTTTCAATGAGTTTGAAAAAGAATAGATTCTATGATTCAAAAGAAAAAAAATACTTTAATAAAAAATTCTATTGCTATCATACTAATAAAAAATCTAATTAAAATAATGTTTGGACTGCATTTTTTATGGTAAGTTAAATTTTTAAGAAAAAAAAAGAATTTTGCAAAAAAAAATGCGACAAAGACAAAACGGCCTATTTTGTTAAAATTAATTTTTTACTAAAACTTTTTCCAATTTAAGTATAATATGTTTTTAAAATAACAACTTTTCTAGCAATTTCCTTACTACAAGAAATAATAGTAAATAAAAATTTGAAAAAAAAAACTATTTCTTTAAAAATATATAAAGCTATAATAAAATGGACTTGGTGTAAAGACGAGGTTGAAAAAAAAATCGTTTATTTTGTTAAAGTCATCGATTTTTTTTCCTTAAAAGTAAATTTTTCTTTTGACTTTTTATCTTACTTAAGCTGTATAAATCCTTTTTAGTGTTTTACAATAAGTTACCGGAAGAGAAAGAAATATATTTAGTTTTGCTAAATCCAGTTTCTACACAATGAAATAAGTAGAACTTATTTGTTATTTTCTAATCGATAGAAGTATTCAATTTCCTCCTAAAAGATAAAAAAAATCTGTTGAGAAAAATATACTGAGTTTTGTTATATCCTTTAGCATTTCGGTTAGATTTGATCCAGTCTTTTCTTTAAGGACAATTTAATACTTTAAAATATATGTATTTAGAGAATCTAATTTTCAAGAAAGGAAATATTTTTGTTATTTGCTTCGATTTTATTTTATTTGAAAATTGAATTCAAATTTTAAAAACTATCTATCTATCTATCTGACTATCTATCTATCTATCTATTTATCTATCTATCTATCTATATACATACATACAATATCAGTTTTATTTATCGAAATCTTGCATTTTTTGATAACCGGGCTTACATATATGTAAAATTACAAACTAATGAACTATCAATAACTGAACTGTTGGATGAATTGATATTGGTAGCTACTTTAGATGCTGAAACTAAGAAGCAGGAATTTGGCAAACTTTTGTGTTTCAGGCTGATATTATTTGGGGGAAAACACATTTTTAGA
>JAOUZG010037067.1:113718-125453 GCA_026289955.1 Argiope argentata
TATATAGTGTGCTACTATAGTGTGTTGTATACAGTGTGTTACTATAGTGTTTTGTATATAGTGTGTGATTATAGTATATTGTATATAATGTGTTGCTATAGTGTTTTGTATATAGAGTGTTACTAAAGAGCTTTGAACATACTGTGTTGTATATAGTGTGTTTCTATATTGTTTTGTATATAGTGTGTTACTATAGTGTTTTGTATATGGGGTGCTGTATAATTACCAGCATGCTTTTGCAGAGGTAACGCGTCTTTTCCATGATCTGGGCGTCCCGGGTTCGATTCTCGGTTCCGGCATGGTTGTTCTTTTGTGTATTAGCGGTGAGGTTTATGAATCTCCACTCCTATAATAAGGAACTGGGTAAGCAAATGTTATGCGAGTGTAACTAAGTCTTACTTGACCCTAATTGGAGCTACTTCAAAAACAAGAGACGCTCATTCGGTTTAAAATCGCTGAAGGCCATCATCGCACTTGTCCGTGGTAAGTACCCTTAGTAACGACATCAAACATATATTTTAACTTCAATGCTGAATATTATAGTACTATATACATTAATTTGTGAGATTAGAACTTAATTCTAACATCATTTATATGCTGTTTTCTTAAAAAGCTTGAAATAAAGATATTTTAATTTTTATTTGTAACATACTTTCCAATATTCGTATTGTCATTTCAGAACTTCCATGGATTTCTAGTCCAAACCTTCACATTTTTGGTTAGTTTATTTCTCTATGAGTTTGTAATAAATTCATTCTGATAATAAACTGAAGAAAATTGAATGATATTGGATTCTCTAGTTCGAAAAAATGTAATAGGATCATATTTTGGGCTTTGATCTTTTTTTCATCTGAAAACGGCTAATTTGAAAAAATTAACATTTCTAAACATGAAAGAATTAAAATATGTTTTAAATTATGTTAAATTATTAATTAACAATTAAATTATAGAATCCCATATTTAGTTTTCAATTTGTAAGTCTCTTTTTGTCTATTTCGGAAAAAAAGCGCAATTTGTTTGTGTATGGGGAAAAAGAATACGCTGAGTAAAAATAGGGTCTTAATTTTTAATGGTTTGAGTATATATATTTTATTTAATTAAAATTTTGGAAATTCTGTCTTAGATTTACTTGGCAAGAAGTAATTTCGCATCAATATTGATAGATTTATATTAAATTTCATGCATTTTTATGAGATTTGAGCAATATATATATATCCGTCTCACTCAAGTTACAGAAATTATGTCATCCTAAAAACATTATTATCCTAAAAAGCATAGTCTGAATATGTAATTTTATTCACTCAGGTGTAGACATGAATGTTATATTATATAAATAATGCATTAAAATAAACTTTAGAAAGCTGTCAGGAAAGTTTTGACACAATTTAAGTGCTCTTTTATTTAATATAAGCAGATATTTACATCGTCTTGTTATATATCCATCAAAAGATTAAAACAACTATTAAAAAATGGAAACCAAGGAGAAAAAAATGACGTCTTATACTTTTTCATTAGTTGGATAACCTATGAAAATTACTAACTTGTTGATAAAAATGCTTTTAATATTTTGCCTTCGTTTATTATATAAAATATCTTTAAAAATATTTGTAGTTTAAACATCGCTTTAGGAGAGAACAAAGATTAATGAGGTTCTGCTTAGAAAATACATTTTTTTATTTTAAAAAAAGTTATTAAAGGAGAATAGATGCTTTCAGTCTGAAAGGAAAGAAGAAAGAAAAAGCGAAAATATGTAAATCGCCGTGGGTAGAGACTAAAAACCTTTATCAGATTAGTTATTCTCTTTATTGGAATTAAAAGTTAAAACAACTGTCTAGACTCATTTCCCTAAACATTTTGGGAATTAATATTCTACATTATTTGTTTATATTAAATAAAATATGTCATGTAGTGATGCATAAAATACACCGTTTGTTGAATTTAAATATAGCTTTATTTTAGTAAACAGAACTTTATTATACATAATTCATGTATAGTTCTTTTTTTACTAATAAAGTTGTTTTCTTATTTATGTTTTCAGTCTAGATTTTATAAATTGTTAGACCACTCGGCTTAATTTCTGCATGAATGTTAATTGCAATTTTCTACTTGTTATAGTATCATTATAATTTTTTTTCAGTGCAGCTGTTATATCCATAATTTAATATAAATAGTTGTTAAGAATATAATTCTTTAATGTAAGGAAAATTCAGATTTTATAATTATATTTTATAAATTTTTAACGATTAATTGATAATATGTTATCAGAATTAGTGAAATCTTAAAATTAATTTTACACAGTTTCATTCACTTGTATATATTAGGATTCAAATACCCAATTTGGAATTAAATTTGATTTAAATAATTGATTAAGGGATAATTAATTTCTTTTAAATATATGTCTTTAAAAATAGTACATTAATATTGAAATTATACAAGTGTATGAAATTTTTGAACTGTAAAAAATCAAGCAATAAATGTATGATTGATTATAAAATTATCTCTGTAAACATGATAAGAAAATAAAAAGGCATACAATGAGAAATAAAGTCTGTCCTGTTTTCTTATGTTGAATATATTACATTTTATAAAACTTTACTTCCCATACAAACTCTAATAAGACACGGAATGTTGGCTTGGAGTCATGAAGGAGGGCTTCGCTGACACCAATATTAGAAACTGATTTTTTATAGATCTTTTTTTTAATTCGGCATACAATATGGTGAAATGAAAAAATACACAATATTGTGTAACATCATACTATATTCTACAGCTGAAACAATGCTCAATATTGTACAAAATCATACAATAATGTGTTTTCAAGTAAAATGTGTTTCAAAATAAATATATTATAAATGTATTTTCAAGTTATCAGACAGCTCTGTAAATTAAGATTTATTTAAAATTTCCATTTGTTATTTTTTAAAAATAGTAGAAAATTTTCGGTAATAAAGGAATGCGATTTGATGAACTAGAATTGTTCAGAAAATTTTTACAGATTTTTACTTCTAAGTGTAATAATCTATTCCTATGAATAAAATTCTAAAATAAAATTTTTTGAGTGTAATATATAAAATTATCTACATAATTTTGAATTATTTTTAATAGAATATTTATTTTAAATGGTCATGGATTCTTTTCTATGTCATTCAAAAACAAATCCCCTGTTTATTACATTCTGCATAACATAACGAGTATTATTTATAAATTACATTAAGATTTCTCGATTTTTTTGATGTATAGTGATAACTGTGCAGTAGAATTGCAAAAAAAGTTCTACTGAAAACTACAATTAAAGATTTTAAATATTTATAAATAAATACTTATATATAAATAAGCATCATTTGCATGTTAGTAGTTTCCTGTAACTTGACTTCTAATTGAAATAGATATATAAAAATATATCGTTATAAACAGAAACTTATATAATTTTTTGAAATTTCAATATATAAATAAATAAATAAGTAAAAAAAAATTGTGAATATCAATCAAAATTCATTTTTTTTACCTAATCAGAAGGTAATGAAAAATTAATTTTAAAATATACTTTTGGAGAAATTTACTGTCCTTAGAGCATAAATATTAATAAATACCACATACCACGAATTTCATTTTCATCAGTGAAAATCTAAATAAGAACTTTAGTATGCATAATTAAGAATATGCTAAACACGAACATAAACAATTTTTCTAACGTTGCCAATAGATGGCGCCACAAATATTCTTTAGAATCAGTGAACCCTATTGATAAATAGATCTACAGCAACTCCGTTCGTCGAACATTTCACTTATTTTGTCCTTATCTACTCGAAAGATAAATCCATCTGTCTGCTACTCACTGAAGAATAAGAGCTTCATGTCTCTTTTTTTTCAACAACACTTTTAAAAAGTTCTGTAACATTTTTTCTAGACAGCTTATTTGTAACTATTAAAAAGATTTTTCACTTTTTTTCTTTTTCCTTTCAAGTACGATAAGAAATATAGTCACTACAAAAAATAAAAACATGAAATCACATACATAAGAAAGTTTAGTAAATTTTGAAGTGGGAGTGGTCCTGAAAATTTTTCTTATCTTAAAGAAAAGACAAGATTTGACGCAGATGCTACAACTAATGATATTACTCTGGATGCAGAGAGGGAATATATTAGATTTTGCGAAGTATCAAAAATTTATATGAGTTTGGCCAGTTCCCAAAACAGTCCCTTGAGTTTCAATGGAAGATACGAGGGAAAAAAATTCTTTCTAAATAATCATAAAACAGGGAAAAAACACACCATCACAAATATTACTTCAGAAGATATATTCTTAATGGATAAACTGTTTTCTTAGTTAGAAAAATCGTTTCTAAAAAATATGAATCACGTTTAAATGTTCATCTTTGGGAGAATATCGATTATTTTTTATTCAATATTCTTAACTTTGAAATGTTTTTTCAAAATAGTTTGAATTTTTCTTCTCTTTTTCATTCTTTTCGAAGCTATATTCATTTTCGAATATTATTAATATTCGAATAATAATATCGAATATTAATAATATTCGATTATAAAAATATTCGAATATTATTAATATTTCGAATATTATATTAGGCCATTTTACATATAAAAATAATTTTTAAACGCTAAATTTAGGCAAATATTCTTGCAAGAAAATATCTCATAAATTAAATCAAATATATACATTTGTTCTAAAATTTGGTACAGTAATTTATCAATATGTCCTGGAATATAGAATAAGAAATAATGATTTAAAAATGTTTTGAAATTACTTTAATGCTTCATTTACTATAAGATAGGAAATTTGTTGATTTAAAATTGTTTTAATGTTTCATTACGAGAAAAAGTTTAAAATTGCAGATACAAGAATGATTTGATAAAATTCTAACTAAAATATTTTAACATTATTTTATAGCTATAAAAAAGAGTTTAGTCTTAATTTTCTAAGTGTTTTTTAATCTTTTAGTTGATACATTTTTGTATCATAATAATTTTTTATTCTGTTCTATCTAAAAATTCAAAATAAAATTATCCAAAATATTAGTATTTTTGAAAAGGAATTGTTTCCAAAGTTAATCTCATTCTTTAAAAAGTTTACATTACTTTCTACGACTTTACTTATGTTTAGAAGTGCCAATAAGTGTTTAGTAAATAGGAATGTAAAAATATGCTTTAATTAAAATTTTTTATGTATATGAAAGATTAAAAATATATTGGAACTATTTAAACAAATTTCAGAAGGCAGGCTTTAAAGGCCAAAGAAAATTTTTTATTAAAAGTCTTTTGATAATTTTTAATGAGTTTTTGAAAATATTTCAACTATTAATTCTAATTCTATGAACAAATTGTTGTTATTATTATTCAAAAATTATCTCAATATTTACTTCTATCAAAATCGACAAAATTATAACCATAAACTGCTTTAACCAGTATCAATAAAATTAGAATTTAATACTTGCTTTTACGAAAATGATAAAAAGTACATTAGTTACCAAAAGTAGCAATTTGTTGAAATCATTAAAAACGCCACCATCTGAAATCAGGTGAAAGATTCTTTATATTTATTTACATCTTTCTTTAGAACTTCTAGAATCAACCAGGACAAATCTAAAAAAAGCACTTCATCATAATAAAACGTCTTTTCAATAAATCATTTAATTCGATTATTTTAAGTGAAATTAATGCGTGTATAAAAATGTACAAAGCTAATATAATATATTTAGTACTCAGCATACTTTGTCAGTTATTAAAATTGAAGCTTTAAGGAGCATGTTGCTTACAAGGTCTTAGACGAAATAAACGAATTCTCTTTGGACGAATATCCAATTTTCATAAATTTTTAATATTATTTTCTTGAGTTGTCAATTTCAACTAAGTAAGAGAAATTTATAGACGTATTTGAATGCACACTGAATGGATCAAATACTCCTGATATTGGCTAAAAGTTTAATGACTGGTAATAAAAATAAAGATTCTAGAAAGTACAAGAAATATGGTGATACCTCTGTTAGGAAGCGAGATCTGAAATTCTTTCTAGGAAATTCCCTCCACTAGTACGAAGTTTACATAAGAGGAAAGTTCTGAATAAAATGAGGAATTTTCTCTTTGAAGTGTTGACCACAGAATGTAATTTCTAGCTTCTGTCTGAATATTTTTATTCTATGCTCTTGATTATTAACCATTTATTGTTTGTGTAAGCGTTACTGATTTCTTCATACTTTTCTGTTGTGTACGTTTAGAATGATACATGTACTTAGTATTTTTTGTTGAATAAAGGGCTATTATTTTTTTTATCGAATGTGTTAAACTTCTGATACTTTACTGCCATTCTATTTTCAGATTGTTGTTGAAATACTAAGCAACTGCTAGCCAGAGAGGCATAAGGATAAATGAATATTTATTTATAGGCCTGTATATGTTCTCTACAAGCTCACATAAGAATGTTAGCTTTACAATTTGCAGTGCGTGATATAAGGTAAAAGTAAACGAAAAAAATACGAGATGTACACGGTCGGATATTCTCATATTCTCAAATGACCAGAGGCGATATTGACGAGACACCTCAGACATTAAGCAGAATATTGTAGTTGCAACATTCCTCAAATTCATTTACAAAAAGCATTATGGCCAAGTAATTTTTTTTATATATGCCTTTATGTTCAATACACGCACACTCAAGAATGTTAGCTTTACCACAATTTACAATTCTTGATGTTAGGTTAAAGTTAACTAGAAAATATGAGATGTGCACAGGGTGAAAATTGTCAAACATACTATTTAGGTATAACCGATATTGACTAGACGTCTCAGACTTTTAAATTTGCTCAGGAACTGTTGAAGCCAATATCTGTTTTCAAATTACTCTCTGAGTATTAGGACAGAAGCAATTTCTTTTATCCTGAAATCAAAATGATCAATATTCTTTGCGCATGAAATGTTGAGAAATGTTAAATAATTTGAAATAATTGATCAAAAGAAAATATTAAATGCATATAATTCACATTATTTAATATCGTAAGCTTCAATATCAAAACTGCTTCACAGCAAAAATTGCAGGAGACATCAATGGAAATTGCTTTGCATAATCTAACATCATGGTTTTTTTTATTTGGATAGTAGAAAATACTTGCTATTTCTACTGCTGCCTTGTATACCTCTATTCTTTATTCGTTCTACCTCTCAGAGTTTTTTGAATTATAGTGTTTATATTTTCAGAAAGTACCGACCAACAGAAAGTCAATCCTTTATTTAATATGGCTCAAAAATTTGTCAAATGCCTACGTTATAGTTCTGAAATCTGTGTACCTCATTTTATTGTTCTAGCTGCCTTCATTTATCTTATTTATTAATTTATATTTAAACAGCGGTAGTTTTCCGTTAACCGGGTGTCAGTGAGATATCGCCATAGAAATTTGGAGGAATTCTGCATTATTTGGCGATTTTTCGCTTTACAATTACTGAAAGAAATTTGGCATTCTACATTGTTTGGCGATTTTTCGCTTTAAAATCCCTGTAAGAAATTGTGCAGAACTCTTCATTATTTGGCGAATTTTCGTTTTAAAATCACTGTAAGAAATTGGGCAGAATTTTACATTATTTGGCGAATTTTCGTTTTAAAATCGCTGTAAGAAATTTGACGGATTTCTACATTATTTGGTGATTTACCGCTTTAAAATCCCTGCTTGAAATGTGGAGGAATTCTACATTATTTGGCGACTTTTTGCTCGGTCCCTGCAAACAGGAAAATACCTGAAAAGCAATACATATGGCCCATATTTTATTCAAAATTTGAAAGTAATCTGCAAATTTAGGTTAAAGACCATCTATGTCTAGTTCAAATTAGTTTTGAGTTATCTGTTTCACAGATAGACAAACAGACGTTTTCTCAAAATGTGTTTTTAAAACTCAGGGAAGTATAAAACATGGAGATTCTTCAGAGTTTCGGGTTAGAATTGTTTGACAAATTGCTAAACTTTCATAATACTACGAAGACGCGAAAATGTCAAATAGAGATTATAAAATTAAAAATTAAATGTTCAAATAAAGATTAAAAGGAAATCTGCTATGCATATTTCAATGTATCACGTAAGAACGTTATTTCTTGAATGGCCAAGCAGACGTACTCGTGCAAGTGAAGTTATATTTTTTATCATGTCAGAACATGATGTTTTTGGGATGAGGTGTTTGGCGTCAACAAAAATCCGTAAGCGAAAAAAAAAATATATTATTTGCCCCCGCAGATCTCAGGAAATCAGCTTTTAAAAACGTGTTGTAATTGCATTTACAAAAAAATTGATTAAAAAATTAATTAACTTATGCAGCATCTAAAACCTAGAAAAATGTTATTTTGAATACGTGATTATATGAAATGAAATAAATGGGAAATGTGATATTTTTTAAAAACAATGAATGCCAGTCAAAGTTTTTTTTGATCGTTTGAAATACTAAAGATTCAAATTCAATGAAACCAATAAAAATATAATTAAATATAACACTATAAAAATATAAATTAACTTAATATAAGAATATAATGTAACTTGCACAAGGGCGTGGTTCTTGGCCGTTCAAGAAATTATGTTCTGATATGATACATTGAGATATTCATAACAGATTTCATTTTAATTATTTATATTGTTGTTAATTGTTTCATTGAATTATTTTCCGTAGTTTTGCAAACGATAAAAAAACTTTGCCAGGCATTTATCATTCTAAATCACATTTCCTATTTATTTCCTTTCATATAATCGAAATGACTTTTTTCTAGGTTTTAGTTGCTACAGTTATTAACTTATTTTTTTAATCAAATTTTTTGTAAATGCGATGACAACATGTTATTAAAAGCTGATTTTTTGAGATGCTCGTGCAGGAAATGAAATTTTTATTTTTCGCCTACGAATTTTTGTTGAATCCAAAAATTTCAACCTCCCCCCTTCCCCCAAACAACATGTTCTGACATAATAAAAATTCTGGAACTATGCATATCATATTCAGTCAGTTTCCTTTTACATAATTTATCTTGTTTTCAGAAAATAAACATGTTATTCTTTATTTTTCTGTTTTTCTGCAAAAGATAAGGATTTATAAGTTAAATACTTTGGCCTCTAGTTTCATAGCTGGATAAATAAGTCCAATAAAAAACAACGGATCAATGACAAGATAAACCATCTCTAAAAAGGAAATTGCCAAAAATCTTTATGATAACAATCCTAATATCAAATATTTTCTACTGACCCCAAAAGATACGGATCGATTGATATCAAATATCTTTCATTCTAAAGAAAATAGCTTCTTTGTTAACGTTATAGCTCCTAACGAGGAAAAAAAAAGTTTAAGAAAGCGGGCAATAGAGAAATGGTTCCATTTTTCTTGATTTCTTCCAAATGTCATTTCCTAGTTTCTTTTAAGATTAATAGTAAGAAATGAACATTTATCTGAACAATAAAAAAACCACTAACGGCTGTTTTAGGAGAAAAATTACAGGTGGTATTTTTCTTTTTTTAAATTTGAGTCTTTAAGCCCCCCCCCCCAAAAAAAAATGTCGTTTCGAATAACTTAAATGATCTTGATTTGATTTGCTATTATAAAACTTTTCGAAATCAGTACATAATGAAAAATAACATGTAGAAGTATTTTTCATTCAGGCTCTCAAAAAAAACTCTGGCTATTGACCTTCAGCTGAACAGATAGTTCTATTCAGATCAAAACCTTAATTGAATAAATTATCTGAACAATAAAAAACCCACTAACGGCTGTTGTAGGAAAAAAGTTACAGGTGGTTTTTTTCTTTTTTTTAACCCCCCTAAAAAAAGAAGTCTCTTCAAATAACTTGAACCATCTTGATTTGATAAAATAAAATTGTTCGAAATCAGTACATAATGAAAAATAACATGTAGAAGTATTTTTTCATTCAGGCTCTCAAAAAAAGCTCTGGCTATTGATCTTCAGTTGAACAGATTGTTCTGTTCAGATCAAATCTTTACAGAAAAGATCAACACTTTAATTGAATGAATTGGCGAAAGAGATAATTTACTTTCATTAATGCATCGCTGTAAATCCACATTAGGGGTATTTTGGGACAGACCTTGTAGTTATGAACCCCAATCAGACGACGAAGACAACACATGAGCTGGCAACCCCCTCATCACACCACACCAAAGGAAGTCTGCCCCTAACGGTTTAAAGTGCAACAGGAATAGGGTTTCAAACGTGAAATCCTTCTACTATCAATCCTAGACCTTACGACCAGGCCATCATAGTCTCTTGGTGAAGCAGAAGATGGGACATGAGGTAATTTATTTATATAGAATATTTCAATTTTACAAATTTATTAATAGCGGCATTCAGTGACGAGACTTTTGCAAATTATTTAGTAGTTGCCTTGACGACTAGTACTAAAACCTTTCAAATCCAGTTTGACTTTGATGGCAACAACTTTTATTCCAAATCTAAGATGATTGGTACGAATATGAGCATCAAACAAATCGATATAAACGATGCAGAAAAAAATCACTTTTGAAACAAGGTAGGATATGCATCTGATGGCAAAACACTAATTTTCGTAAATCACAGTAAAAGAAATTGCCAGAACCCACGGTAAAATGAAAATGCAAAATTTTAGAAGACAAGAACTTTAACTAATGTCAACTATACCGTTAGAAAAACTATCGCTTGTTTTATAATTATTGTTGTTTATATATTTGCTTAGGTAATTTTTTAATACAAAAAGTCCAATATATTTCTACCATATTTTTTCTCAAAAAAAATTATTCTTTTCATTAAGCTGTAAATGTAAAAATAAATGTTTCTTTGATAATTTACTTAAAAAAATAATTTCTTTTCTCTTTTGATTTTTTTAAATCTTCGATTAAAATGCTCCGATTACATTTCTCCCTTTTTAATTGCAAGGTGCAAATGGGTTTCTTGGCTTTGAGGAAAAATGCGGTTAAAAGCTTTAGAGGAAGTTGAGTTTGATCTCAATGGTGTTATAAAAACTATCAAAGAGAATTTTGTTTAATTTTGTTTTTTTTCTTCTGGAATCTTTTTATGCGAAATTTCCCTTTTCTTTTAGGTTAAAATCTAGCTAGTTATAATGGATTTCGGTTGATTTCTATTATATTTTTAATTCATTAACTGATACAGAGTTTTACATTCTGATGAATTTGGCAAATAAAAAATTATCAAGATTATCACATCTACAGATTCTTCTTTAATTGTTATAGGATAGCAAGTTTTACTGTGTAATAACTATAATATTGTTTTGTAATTTATTTTGAAGAAAAATTATCTTTTTTTGAAAGTATTTTAGTTATAGTCGTTTCAGGAAAATAATATCTGGCCTTATATTGGTTTAAGAAAATAATACCTTGTATATTTTTTTAGATTTTTTACAAAATAATTTTGAAGGGAAAACCGTTAGCTGAAACGCCGTAATTTTAAATTGAAACTGTAAATATGTAATATTACAAACATTTAAACCTTTGCATCAATTCAGTTTGACATTAAACTTACACCAGAAATAATATGTACTGGAATATATACAAGTTGAATTATTTATAGAATTAACATAAGGATTTAAATTACGGTTTTCCTTTTTTAAACAATTTGAAGATAAACTTTATTATTTGAAAAATTAGTCACAGATTGAAATATTGATTTAAATCATTTCCTCGTGAAAACGTTAGATTCGGGTACATTTTATATTTTCCAGTTTAAATATGCGAAGAATTTTGTATATATATATATAT
>JAOUZG010037067.1:129445-174778 GCA_026289955.1 Argiope argentata
ACACACACACACACACACACACACACACACACACACACACACACACATATAAGCTTATAACGAAAGATTTTAAAATTTCAATATCTATCTATCTATCTAAGTTGTGATAATGATTCTCTAGTATGTGAATAATATTTTCCACGATTTAATCAGCAAATTTCATTGAAATACGAATGGAAACTGACTTTGTAATTTAGCAAATTGCATTTATGTTTGAAAATATAAATTGTAGTTATTCACAGTACAAAATCGAATAAGAATGAACTTGTTTCATGTAATCAGCAATGAGAATTGTAAACACGAGTTAAATTATGAATACTGGAACTTGTTAATCTAAATTTACTGTAATTTATTTCCAGAGAAATATTGGCTTAAGTTCAAATTGCGATGCTTGTGATTAGATTAGAATAAACTGGGAAACCAGACCTTCCCCCTCCCCTAAAGCCATTTTGAAGCGTCATCTCTTCAGATTTAGAGTTTTAATGGAGTTGAAGGTTAAAGGCAGAGGCTTTGATCTAAATGTTAAACAAGTGAGAATTGTTATGGATTTCAGCCAGAGCTTTGGAGCATTGTATTAATTTTTTTATCCTAACCAATTCATACTGTACAAAAGGAAATGTCCAATTAATATGACTTTAAGTCCTTAGATTTATGTTTGCTATGCTAGATGTTAATTGTTATTGTTCGAGCTATGTTACCGATTTCTTATGTATACATTTTTCTGTTATTCATGTAATCAACATTATTGATCTGAACAAGTCATTGTTACGAATAAATTTTGCAACTATATATATATATATATATATATGACATCGCTCTTGCGGTACCAAATATTTCTTGATGATCCCCAACGATAAATGAAAAATATCGACGCATGATATTTCCCATTGTGAAGAAAAATATTTTCATTGTTAACATATTATATAGCTTTATAATAATCAGAAAAAACCAGAAAAAAAGTAGAAATGTTTTTTCTTGCTTTCTTCTAAATAAATGTCTCTAAATTTCTTTGAGGACTAATATTACGAAATGAAAGTCTGGTGGAACTAAAAAGCTCCACTAACGGATATTTTAGAAAAAAACCCAAATATTATCTTTTTTATTTGCTGTATTATATATAGAAAGAAACAAATCATTGCCTCGAACTATCAAGAGTCCAGTGTGATTTACTTCTATATATAAAAGAAATTGTTAGAATTCATTCTAAAATAAGAAATCGAAGCGATGAAGTGGAAAGAAATAGACAATGGTTTTGCGCTTCGAATTTGGATACTTATTTTATAATTGCCACAGGTTGCTTGTCATGGGATATTAATGATAAATTATTATTTTATTTAGAACCTATTATTTTTTAGAAGAATTGATTTTATCTTTACACAATTTTCCACTTTTTTTTACCTATTCCTTTCTTTTCAATTGATTTGTGCAAAAAGACTCCTTTATTCAATTTCTATTATTAGCTCATATTCTTCCTACACACACACACACACACACTCTGTACAAACTTCAATAAGGTACTTTATATTCATCGAATTAATTTGAAGCACATTTTTGAAAACTTGTAGTGAATGACATTTGATGCTAATAAAGTTTCTTCAAATATTAGTTTATTAATTTTTATTAATTAATTAAAAATTAATTTACCCCCAAAAATCTATATTTCCCCGGGCATGACTAAGTAACGTTCAGTTTTTTTCCTGCTTACTAAACATGTTAAGCTTAACATGTTTTCAACCGATTATTTCAAACGATTCGGTTTTTCTAAATGTTTGATGCATTTAAAATTAAACATTGTTAATTAATTGATTTTTCCGATTCATTTTGAAGTTCCTTCGAATTAAAGTAAAGCAGAAAAAAAGGTAGACATTTCTAATTTGTATTACGTTGCCCTAACTGATGTAGAAAATTCAAGCATTTTGAGTTACCACAATTGGCTCTGAATCCTCGATTGGGGTTGAAAATTCAATGCTAGAATAGTTTTCTGATCAATTATTTATAGTAAGTTTAATTATCAAACCGGGATAGCTTGGTTGTATGGTTATATATACGAATCCCTTGTACTGTGAGTTTGAACTCACCTGCCGAAACCTCTCCATATATGGTGGAAGCTAAATCTGTCGTGGACACAAAGTCCTCCGTGTCGAGAGTAATACATCTATGTCAGAGGTGATAGTTCTCTCTTCCAGATTTAAATTACGATTTGTGGATGAATGAATGAAATACACGAATGAAGTTCGCGCAGTAAAATAAGTATGTGATGTGTGAGAACTAGAAGTCAGACTTCTGTCTTCGTTTGCTTAGAGGTCTATACACTCAGAAGTGACAGCACCTCTCCTTCCATTCTAAAGTGGAATACGAGAACAACAACAACAATTGTGATTATTTAATAAAAAGTAAATAAATAATTAATTTCCTAACTTCCGACTTTTTTTCAAATAACCTAAGTAGGAATTGATTTAATTTTTTTATAAAATTGTTTGTTTTCAGAAAACATGGAATAAAAAGTAGGAAACGAAATCAATTATGACCTCGTCTAATATTAAATAACTTATTCTATCCCTAATATCTCATTTCCAGATAAATCAGTACTATTTTTGATCGTTCTTTTCTAGAATATTGTTTAAAAAGTTCGAGGTAACGTAGGGGTAAGGTTAGAGGTAAAATGAAAGTTCGAGGTAGCCGAAGAAACTATTTAAGGTACAATATTTACCAGAATGATAAAAAGAAATAGAATAATCTTTGGGGGAATGTTATTTTGCTAAATTTCTCTTTTCTTCGGTATTTTCAAATGAAAAAATATCTTGCTTAGCATTATACTAGAAATTAATTACTCATTAGTGCTACTTTTATCTAAGTTATAGGCTTATTTTCCAGTTTTCTGAGTAATATGTCATTTATTATCATATCAGAATATGACGCTATTTCGGGAATAAAGTAGACAAAAATACGTAAGCAAAAAAAAAATCCATTGACGAAAATTA
The DNA here is from genome assembly GCA_026289955.1 of Argiope argentata. Taxonomy (NCBI): domain Eukaryota; kingdom Metazoa; phylum Arthropoda; class Arachnida; order Araneae; family Araneidae; genus Argiope; species Argiope argentata. The sequence continues at coordinate 132,427 of JAOUZG010037067.1, forward strand.
AACATTAAAAAAAACCTAAACAAAAAATTAAAATTTTATTATTTGCACGGGCCTCTCAAAAATCATCTTTTAATTACGCGTTGTCATCGCATTTACAAAAGCTCTGATTTTAAAAATAGTTAATTACTGCAACAAATGAAACCCAGAAAAATGCCATTTTGAGCACGTGGTTAAATGAAATGAAATCAATAAGAGATATGATATTTTCAAAACAATCAATGCAAGACAAAGTTTTTTATGGATCATTTGCAATACTAGAGTGATTCATTCAATGAAACAATTCAAATGAATAAAAATATGATCTAACTCGCTCGAGCGAGTGATGCTTGGCCGTTCAAGACATTATGTTCCGACATGATACATTGAAATATGTATAGCAGATTTCCTTTTAATCTTCTTTATTTATTCAGGAAAACAGTTTTAAAAACATGAATTTAACTGTGTTAATGTACAAAGGGGTCATAATTAATGTTTCACATTGAAGTAGTCATAAAAATAAAATTACTAGACTGGTAGGTGCCATATTACTAGACTAGTAGTGTCATATTGACATGCTTCGCATCAGGTTTTAAAAACGATTAAACCCGTTTTATATTGATGTCTACCGTCATGTTTTATTTTGCTCAACAATATTGCATGCAAAGCTATTTCTCCTCTGAGGGTGATTTTTTTTGATGGAAAAGAAATTCCCATGACCTTCTTTAAACTGTTACCATATTTGATAACATTTGATAAATAGTTTTTCTTTTTTGACAATTTCAAAGTGGAACATTATATATAACTATCCTGGATTTTAATAATGTAAAATTGTGAAGAAAAGTTCAGTAATTATATAATCAGAGAAGTAAAATAAGGTCAATTTTTTTTGAAAAAGTAAAACAGCTGCACGGAAAATTTGATTTGCTTCATTTTTATGTTTTAATTTCCAAATTATCAATAGGATCTTTTAATATTTTCTTATCATTTAAGAAAGTATTTCTAAATTATACCATTAGGAACTGTTAATATACTTTCTTTATTTAAAAGATTTTTATCTTCTTGCTGTACCATTAGAATCTTGTACCACAATATCTTAAGTTAGGATGTGTTTTTTTTCTCGTCATTTTGCACAACAGAATTTAAGCACATTATATGATTTACAACTTTTATTATTAAAAACAAGAGAATGTTATAACACTAATTTATTTTCTAGGATCTATTTGAATATTTCAAAAGCATATGCGTTAAAAGGCAAAGGCTTTAAAACAATTTTAATTTATGCTTTGAATCCATCTTGAAATTCTTCTAATTAGTTCACAGACTTTTTGTATATATTAATATATTCTGTTCAAATTTTTAATTGTTAATAAAATACTTTTTATTCATACTTTCAAATTCAAATATATTTTTATAAACTTGTAGTAGATGACGCTTAAATGTTTATATAGTTTTTGCAATTAATTGCAATTATTAATTAATTAATTAATTAAATTTTAAGTTTTTAAATTTTTAATATTTTAAATAGAGTTTTATCTATTTGTAATGGAAATTGAAAACAAGGCAATGGTCTTATAGGGAAAGTGCAAGGATTTCAGTATTTTTCAAGTGAAGTTGAAGAATACGAGCTCAATTCTCTTGCGTTTTGAGGAATTATTTATATTAATTGTAATAATTAAATAAAAAAATACCTAAAACAAACATTTTCTTAGTAAGTAGGAATCGACTAAATTTTATATTAATTATTCCTACTTAATTTTCAGGTTTCCAAGTGCTATTAAGACATTTATATTATTTATAATGATATTTAAGAATATGTGATTTTATTATCTTTATTTATCCTTTGAAGCAGTATATTCTTTATCTACTTGCTTTACTATTCGGATTTACTTGTACTATTTACGATTACACCAATTTATTATTAAAAGAAATTGGGACTTATCGGGATAATTTTTTATCCTCTTTTTATTATTTTGGAAACATCTATGCAGTTCATCGACAGAATTGAAGAGAAACGATTACAGCTCTTTTTTCGAAAGCCTAAAGATTAATGAACTGCCTGCGTAGAGCGCAGCTATCTGATAAGCCGATCGAGTAGCAATCCATGGACAAGTCATCCACCAGCATCGCTTATCATGGGAAGTCGAATAAGGTCTTTTGTAACAGCTTAAAAGCGATACCCTATGATCGATTATTTCTTTTTCCGTTGGTACAGTTTTAATGCTCTGTCTATGTGAGGCATATAGATACATTAATGGGTTCATCTTTGCTTTTTTGAATGTACCAAACCTTCCAAAGGGATGGAATTATTCCAATGAATTAATTCAGTTCTTTCTTCGTTTTAAAATTCTAAAGAATTCTGATGACCATAGAATTTTGATAAGTGAGTTACATAAAAATATCAACTATGCGTTAATCAACCATAATTTTACATTTTTATGTTCGGGTTTGAGTAATTTTTTCACCTGATTAAAATTTCTCGACGAAATTTTAAAAATTGCTCTGAATATGTAAATTAAGAACTCTTGTTTTTTCATATAGCACTAGTAATAAACAAGCCTTCTGACGAAGTCATATATTTTATGCCGAGAGAGGGTCTCTTACTTCAGTGGAACCATCTAGAACAAAGAATATGTATCTACTCTTGCATCACAATTCTATTCATGTATCACAACTCCTTTTACAAGGCGGACATTTTTCACTCATTCATAGATCGTAATGTCGACCTGAATCAGAGAACCAGTATCCCTTAGTGGTATTGTCTCGACATGGAGGACTTTCAGGCCACTTCAGATTTATATGTGCACCAGCCACCACATATACGAGGAGTCTCCGATCGCAGGGTTCGAACTCACAATCCAATGAAAGCGAAATCAACGCCTTATCAACAAGGGCATCTAGGACAGTATAACTAATATTTCTAATTTGTATGTCTGGAGTATTACACCGACGGGGATTACATAATGTTGTTGTTGTTGCTGTTATATATGACACTTGCATGGACAAGCCCCCTACTGATACAGCAGCAGATTAAAGCCGTAAGGAGCGTCTCTTTTGAAGTAGCGCCACCTAGGACCAAGAGTACGACTTAACTACACACTTACCACAATTGCTTTCACAGCCGATTTTTACAGGGCGCCACAGTCACACATCTCACAGATAGCACACAGAAGAACAATCGTGCTCGAACCGGGATTCGAACCCAGAACTCCTAGAACACGAGGAAGACGCACTTCTTATGTGCCAGAAAGCCGGCTTACATAATGTTTAGCCTATAAAACATTTAGAGGAAAAAGAGTTATAAATATTTATAATACAGTGTCAAGATATTCAAAGTAATACAAGGTCAAATTATGCGAGGTAATACAGGGTCAAGGTATGCCAGTCAAGACTAGTACTTTGATGTATACCATGTGGGATTCTCTTATATAGAACCGTAGTCTAATTACACAAAGAACAGTGCGAATCCTACAGTTTCCATTCCAAATTACGATGCATTCAACGACTGCCTAATATTGAAGTTTGACAAATTTGTGCCCACCAAAAACAGGGAAAGAGTGTCTCTCAATATGCCAATTCACGCCTCGGCATATAAGGCTAGCAAATATACTGGCACTGAATTGGACAGTACATTAGCATTGGGTTAAAAAGAGATAACGCGTGCATGAACAGAAACCAATGTTCAAAAAGTGAATGAAATGTGCGAAGCGAGTCTATCAAATTCGGTATGAAAGGAAGGCACGACAAATCGGCATCATTCGTTCAAAAGCTCGATGCATCGGATAATAAGAAGATATGAGGCTTTGTTCCCCTACAAAATTCAAATCAATCAACCATTCATTGATTTGTTTGGTTTAGGAAGGTTTGAACACGGATATTAATTAATTTATATATGGCAGAATTGATTTTAATCTAATATGGTGCAGTAACGATGCGCAATTTCCTCTTCAACTACATATTGACAAGCAGAATTGGAAGTTCTGGGATTCTAAAAATTCCCATCATGCCATAATTTGGTCAATGCACCCACTTAGATTCACAATTTGGTGTGAGTTATCTGCTGATTGCCTCATTGGCCAATTTATTTTGAAAATACCACCGGTGATGCTTTTTTGACGCTTTGCGTAAAGGTGACATTTAATTTTTGCATGGCTTAGACAAGATAAAGAATAATTGTTCACGCAAAATGGAGTTAGACCACACCGCCGACAGCAAAACTTCCATCTCGTAGTGTAGAATTGTTAGTATAAACTGATAGAGTTCGATTCTATTAAGCAAAAAGAAAATGACATAGAGTAGCCACTTTATTTTCTGGATCTTAACCAAAGCGACTATTTTATGGGAACGTCCGAAAAGACAGTGGATCTCATCCAGTTCACAATATTGGTAGACTTGAGAGTAGCAATTGAATCTGAGGTCAAGGAAATTAGAACAGATGCTTTGAAGGAAATATTTGTGAAATTCGAGTCCAAACTTAATCATATAATTTGCAGAAACGACCTATAATTTAAAAAAAAATGTTGTATTGAAAAATTTCAATAATAATAGATTTTCACTTGGTGTTTTTCTCATTTCTTGAAGTTTTCCCAATACAAGTTTACCCAATATGGTTACAATACATACGAAGTTTTCCAATTACAATCAGGCGAGTGCCGTTAAATCGAGCAGAAGGAGAGAGCTTTTTCGACGGTTGACGAAACACTTGGTGCCAGCCGAGCTAATTTGGCGAGAAAAAAAATTCTGTTCGCTGTTTTATCGCTCACGCTGTTTTTCGAAGCCCCGCGCTGTTTCTGGGCACTCTCTCGCTCGGCTATATAAGGGACGGGTTGCCGCAACTTGAGAGTTCCTCTTGAAAGAGTAGCGATTCATTGTATGGCCTGATTACTTTTCTCGTTTGTTATCAGTGAACTGTGTTTATGTTTGCTCTTTAAGTTGTATATTTCAGCTCGCTGTGATTAACTGTTTGCTGCGCTATACGATTTTAATTTTGCAGCCTGTGTTTATCGTGCGTAAGGCTTGTATTTACGCTGTTAGTGACTGTCGACTGCTGGATTGTTTTTATCTGAAGTTCTCCTTTATCAAGTCATCCTGTAAAAAGCTGTAAATAAATTTGTTTGTGCTGTCCTCAAGTAAAATCCATTCAGTCTGAGCCCTCTACGCTAAAAACGTAACAATATATTTTGCCTTAATTTGACCATTAGATTTGGGAACCCCATATCACACATCAAAACGCTCTTCTAGAAGTGTTCTATCTGAATTTGTGAATATTAGACTCTGCATATCTTGTGGAGCATAGTGGTTTCAAGTGAGTTCCTCCTATTCAGAATGAATAGTTGTAAGAAGAAAATCAGAAAAAGAATATAAATTATATTAATTGGTAAAACTTTATTTCATTGCCTAGCTGCTAAATCCCGCGAAACACAGAAAAAAGGAGCCAAACACATTTTCAGTTTCAGTTGCTTGTGTTATTCGTGGGTCGTTTCAATAGCTGCCATTATAGAAAGTAAGATGTATCAATAATTTATAGACGTTTGTAAATATTAAAATTTTTAAACATGAACAAATTTATGGACATTTTAATTACTTCATACATTATAAAATAAAGCAAAAATATCTAATGTTTGATTAAATATAAATTTTATTCAGTTTTGATATATTATTGGCACATTATCATTATTTATTAAATAAAAAGGAATTTATTTCGTTTTTCAAGAATAATAAAGAAAAAATGAATGCTTTTTCATTCTTAATTCCTTTTTTTTCATAAAATGTTGTTTAAAAAAGTTGTTTAATATTCTTGCCACTTAACAGTGCATAAAAAATATTTAAAAACAGTTAAATCTTTGGAATTGACTCATGAAAAAACAATCAGGATTAATAACTTTTGGGAAAAAGGGTTTTTTTTCGTTTCTTAAAATGATTTTTTAAAGCTCTTGGCAATTTTAGTTTAGAACAGGAAGGAAATAACTTAAGAAAGTGAAATTTGAAAAATGGAAATCATCTTAAGCTGTAGGCAATAACTTTATCGAATTTGCTTTTCGCTTCATTAAGGGTTAATAAAAAAGCTTCAAAACAGTTATCAAAATATATTTCTGAAAAATCGAAATCTGGCACATTGGTTTTATTTGTTTTTTTAAAGAAAAAATTATTCATTCACCTTGGAAAAACACATTTTATGAATAAAAAATATAATTTCAGAGATATTTCATTATTAAGAGGCCATATCCTTTTTTTGTAAACTGCTTTTAAACTTAAAACTTTGAAGAACGAGTTTCCGAGTTTACTGCCGGAAGAGTGCAAGTTTTAAGTTTTTTCCGGTAGTATTTTCTAACAATCTGGCGTTTTTGTAAATACATTTAAGTTTAAAGTTTGTATGTAGAGAGATTAGAAAGAGTGATGAACTACAGAAAAAATAATTTTTTAAAATGATTTCCTTCATTTAAAACCTTAAAAAGCCTTTGCTTGTAGCTACTTAATTATTTGATTTTCAATTCATGAATATAAGTGTTATAAAATCCTGAAATTTATTTTTTTCAAAACCAATGTTAGATGGCGTCATGCATAAGCAATAGAAATTATATTAAATTAAGCAACATATCGATATGAAACAATAAAAATTTCAAAATAGTATATTTTTACTTAGAAAATACAACAGCGCCAATCTTAAAATAAATCTAGGACTTCTGGAAGTGAATAATAAACAATCCGAATTAATTATAAAATTTCTTCTTATAACAGGAAATAAAACTATACATAATAAATATTCTTATTTTTGTATAATATATAGGGTGTTTATTAATTATTGTCGGGGTTTACATACCTAATAACTTTTGGATAAAAAATATTACGCAAAAAAAAAAACTGATTACGTATTCGTAAATTACAACTCAAAGAATTTTACGTGATAACAAAGCAATCGTGACAAAAATGGAATCATTTGCAGTCTGGGTAATCATGACGCCATAAATAAAAATGGCGTCCATGCAAGAAAAGGCAATGTGTCCATTATAACAACTCAACGTCATTTCAAGACCACGTATACAAGAAATATCCTTCTTCGGATAATTCTATCAGATTCTGGTTAACACAATTTCAGGAAATCGGTAACGTTGTTCACATCGGTAGCGCAGGAAAATGTTGATCGCATCCAAGAAACGTTTACTCGTAGTCCACGAAAATCAACGAGACAATCAACTGTGCAGTTACATATGGTATAAATATGAAACGACAAATATCGAAAATCTGGAACGTTCTCCATAACTGCCTTCAGGTGGATGAATACAAAGTGGAAATTGTGCAAGCTTTAATATAAAATTTTAGTAAGTATTTTGTGCACTTTAATAGCGTTAATAAAATTCTTTGAGTTGTAATTTACGAATACGTAATAGGAATTTGCGAAATATTTTAATATTAGAAATCTATATTATTAGAAATCAATTAAATCACGAACTATTCTTTTCCCAAACGTATTTATTTCAGCAATACGGATATTATAACTATACATATTGTAGAATCTTCATAATGTTTTCATATATTCATATGGTTGTCTTGAGGTGTTACTCTTAAAGATATTACTCGTATTAAATAATTTTAAGATTATTATCTTTTGAGTACACTCAGTTAGTTGCAACTCATTAGTCAAAAATATTTGTCGTATCAAGATTTAGTTACATTTATCAATGCTGAACAATCTTTAACACTGATTTTACTGTAGACAAAAGGATAGGATATCACTGTGAAATATCTATTGCTTGTAAAAAGTCATTGATTAAGTACTCGACGTGTGCACCGTGTTCTTTAGATACCCTCAACCAAGGGGAGAGGGAGGGTCTCCGAGAACTCTCTAAAGCTGCCCGAACATGGATTTACTCAACATCCATCAGCTTCTTATATAAGTTTCTGATGATCAGAGCAGTCTTTGTGTTTTTCAGAGGAATAATTTTATATTCTCTATTATTTTGTTTAGAAACCCCGAGAGTTTGAACATTAGCTGAATTTGAATAATAGTAGGCATAAAAAGATAAAATGCATTTCCTTATCTAGAAAGGTTATGCTGTTGTTGTTACTTATGGCACTTGCCGAGGGCAAGCCTTCCGATGATACTAGCAGCAGATTTTAAGCCGAAAGGAGCGTCTCTTGTTTTTGAAGTAGCGCCAACCAGGGCAAAGAGTGCGACTTAGCTCACTCTCACCTCATTTGCTTGCACAGCCCCTTTTTACAGGAGGGCACAGTCTCACATCTCACAGATACATACAGAAGAACAAGCATGCCCCTACTGGGACTAGAGCCCTGGGCTCCCAGAACACAGAAAATGTTATAAGTAATTTATAGAAAAACCGACTAAAATTACTTAGGAATTTCAAACCGTTTAAGTAAACCATTTCATGATGACGATTTTAATTTTTATTCCATCTGTATTAGGATACTACGGCCAATAAAATGGAATAACTATTTTTGAATGATCAGATTCCGTTACAAGTATTGCATTTACAATGTTGTAATTGTAAATGATTTTTGATGCCTGCATGTCTTGTGTGGTAATGGATACTTTTAAGAATAAATTAAATTAGATTAAAGGCATTGAACTTTACAACATAGCTTAATTTTCCTTAGAAGAACAATACATTTAAATTACAACTTAATTTTTTAAATCTAATTAATGCTTTGAGACACTATTAAAACAATAATCCTTTAAGCAAAACAAACTAAATTCATAATCTCCTAAAATTAAAATTAAATTAGATAAGAAAATGAATCTTTCAACAAAATTTAACATTTCTTAAAGAATTCAGCAAAATAAGATTTCAAAGATTTTGAGACGTTTTTTTTAAGTAAATAATTCCAGTCATGTAAAATAATCATTTGTTCTTTAAAAAAGACCATTTATGGTATAAGGAAAGGTAATCCAATTTTTTAACAGGGAAATATCTTTTGGTTACACTGAATAGTTCGTTAAAAGTTTTAATGAGGTAATGATTAAAAGTTAATTTTTTTCAAAATAATTACTTAAAGACTAAACATTTTTAGGGTTTAAAACTCTTTTTGTAAGGAAATTCTTTGCGGAATTATTAAGAGCTGAAAGACATTTTGATTTTTAAATTCCTTTTCTTTGGTTTTTAAGCAGATGTAATAAATTTCTTTCAAAAAAATATTAATTATAAAAAATATTTTTTTATAATGTAAATTAATTTAAAATCTCTTAATATTATCACAAATTGTGCCCAAATAGATTACATTACTTAATTATATTATTATCTTATCATAAAAAGTAGGTTTTAAAAATTTGTAGATAAACAATAGGTAAGCAATATATTATAGATTTCTTTTTCTAATTCTCAAAAGCAAAGCAATATTTAGTTAGGATATCATTTGTATATGTTACGAGTAAGTTGAAAGGAAAAGGAAAGCAAATTAATATATTCTTGTTGTAAAATAAACACCATCACAACTCTATTTAGAGTTACAGAAAATCCCTAATATTATTTCAGCGTCCGATATCTTTAAAAAATATATTCCAATTTGTTTTTAGTTGAAAAGGGGAAATTTAATGCATCAAGAACTCGTTAACACTTATTGTTTCCATTTTTTTCATATACGAATTATACAAAGAGAAATTACTGTCGTCAAATAATTTGAACATTAGATTTCGATGAATTTTTACATTTAGGGCCTAAAAATATTCATTTTTGGAATTATATATGTTTGTCTCTCCGTCCATCTATCTGTTTGGGGTAGTCGGTCATGATAATATTAAAAAGTTTTGTTAGTAAATCACTTCTCTTAGACAAGCCGGCTCACGAAGTCAGTGATTTAAGCTGAGTTAGCACAGTGGAATCTGAGGGGTAAGGAACCTTCTTCTTCTGTTCTTCGACCCCCCACACCGCCACCACAGTCAGTGGCCGACCACCCCGCCACCACAAAACGTAGCAGTATCGACAAGATTTGTTGTGACCAACTATGGACTGCAGCAATGTCCATCCTTACACTAACCGAATCTGTAAAATGGATATTATCTTCGAGATAGTTGGTCCCAAAGTGGTCAAAAACTGACCACTTCCTCCTCTACAAAAGGAAAGGCCCTTGAACCACTGAAGGAAGAAGTCTGACTTCTATCTCATAGGAAGATTCCACTAAACACTCGCTTGCACACCCCTTTTTTCTATGGGTTCTTTTACACACCTAACAGATAGAAAACGGGGTTAAAGAACTACCATGACCGAAACGGGACCTCCAGACCACAGGGAAGACGCACTATTACTAGGCCAGGACGCTGACATTAAAAAAAAATTCGATATGGAAGAATGAAATCTGGAACATTAGTTTTAACGGAAAATTTAAATTCTCCAAACAAATTTTGAATAAAATCCAATCAGAAGACGTTTGTCTGTCCAGCTGTCCGAGTTTATCGTTGGTTGGTTGGCGTCGTATCCATTTGAAGTCAAGTCAAATTACACCATGTGCCAGAATCACATCCTTGGCAATGTTCACAATCTTGTCATTGTAGAGGTCTCCCCGAAAGGGAAACTCACCAATGGCCTGTGAGCTTCTTATGGTGGCCGGGCAAGAAAAGATGCGTTTCGGGGTAAGTTCCACCTCTGGACAGTTCCTACGTAATTTGTAGGTTCTGGTGCCGTCTTTATTAATGGTCATTCCTCAAAAGTGTTGGGTTCTAAGTCTTGAGATAGTTTTGGTAATAATCCTGTCTGCATTAATGACACATAATTGATGTCCGAGTTTATGTAAGCGTTATATTAATTAAACTAAAAGGGCTGTATAAATAAAATTTGGCATACATATTTATCGTTAGAAATGTGGTTCCTGAATCGAATCTTCTCATGGCATTGGATAATAAAAAGGCGGATCCATAATCAAATCTTCGCGTGTCAGTAGAGAATAAGAAAGTAGATCCCTAATTAAATATTCACATGGCATTGGGGAATAAAAATGTAGACTTTTAATCAGATCTTCCTAGGGAATTGGGGAATAATAGTTATATAGAGTATGTGCATTTTTAAAGAATAAAGCATATTGTTACGTTTTTAGCGTAGCGGGTTCGGATTGAATGGACTTTACTTGAGGACAGCACAAACAAATTTATTTACAGTTATTTACAGGATAATTGATAAAGTAAAACTTCAGATAAACACAATCTATCGGTCAACAGTCACTAACAGCTTAAATACAAGTCTTACGCATAATAAACAGACTGTAAAACAGATATCGTATAACACAGCAAACGTAAACACAACTCACTAACAACAAGCGAGAAAAATAATCAGCTCATACGAGTCGCTACTCCTTCAAGACGAATTCTGCCAATTTACGGCAACCTGTCCCTTATATAGCCGAGCGAGCGAGCGAGCGAAGCTTCGGAAATCACCGCGATCGATCCAACGGCTACCAGACTATTCCTTTAGCCAAACCAACCCGGCTGGAGCCAAGTTCATTGACAGCCGTTGCCAACGCCTTCTCCTTCGACGTGTTTTCGCCCGCTTGTAACAATATATTTGTATTTTGGATACTTTTTCGCCAGCCAACTGACACCAAAGTTTAACTCAAAACTACAGCAGCTGTAACATACGGAAATTCATTGATTGAAACCATTGTTTATATGAGTTACTGCTTTTACATGCTTGTGATAAAGCAGATTGGTTGACGGTTAGATTTTTTTATGGTTCAAAACTTGATAAGCATCATTATTTTTCACACTAAAACTATGTACTAAATGTTTTATTTACTTAGCTCTTCGAGTTTTGTAATTATCGAATTCATGTGCTCTTTAACTGTTAAAAAGAATTAATGTGAATAAATTTCTTGAAAAACCTGATCAAAATGTACGAATTTGGTCACAATGCTATCAACTTCAAAATATTCTGGAATTATCGTATTGACAGACAGAACATATAGAACATCAAAAATTGTGTTTTTCGTATTTACAGAGGCCTAAATATTGAGATTCGTCAAAATTTCGAGTTCTAATTTTCTAAAAATTCAATACTTTCTATATTCTTTGTATTCGGAAATGTAAAAAAAAAAATGGTTTCAAATAGAACAGTTAAGAGTTTTTAGGATTTTATTATACGATATTTTTTTTTAATGTGTGAACTAATTCGATTCCTATCAAGGTTAATCATTATGTAGAGTAATGTGTAAAATTCCTTCCTCTTCCACCTGTAAAATGTTTGTCTCTCTCCAATTATTTTGGTGACAAAAAATCTGTTTTTAATAAAATATTATTTTTTTAAAATTTTTTTTCTTATATTTTGAATACATAAGTTACGTTTCAATGTTATGGAAAAAAGGGAAATTTCATATGTTTTTCATGAAAACATCCAATTATTTAAATAAAAGAATTTTGAGGGGGCTATTTTGTAACGAGAGTGCATTTTCAGTTTTCACAGTTTCCATTTTTTAAACTTGAAATTTTGAAAAAAAAAATGAAATATGTTATATAGGTTTAAAGTCATATTTTATTTTTATGTAGATTTTCTTAGCTATAAATATTTTTGAAGATAATTATATATAGTTATTGAAAGTGTTAAAATGTGATATTTAATACAATTAATAAAATGTTTCTAATTTTATATTGCTTGAAAATGAATTGAATTGAAAATGCAAAATTGTTAAAAATGCATCGGTTATTTCAGAAATAATTAATTAATAATAGATGCTTATATTATTCATTAATCATTTCTGATTAATGTATAATAAATGATTAATGAAAGTTTTTGGTAATCGTATCTTCTCTAAATTTTATTCATTGAGCAAATATTTCTTTTTATTTCAGTATTAATTGAAACTTTGAAAACATTTTATATTATCTATTCTAGTCTCATTTTAACTGAAAAATATTTGAAGTAACAAATATCAAAGCCTGACAAAATATTATTCTATTTTAGTGTTCAAGAATTTAATAAAATAAAAATAAAAATGATGGCTTTTTGGGATAGATATTTAAATAACTTTTATTTCAAATGGTACAAATTCAAAAGTAAATATTGTTGCATAAATATTTGGAGACTAATTGCGAAAATTGAGTTTAAAAACTTATGCGGTCAGTAATAAAATAGAAAAATCAAAATAATAGTCCAATATTAGGATATTTATCCAAAAAAATAAATAAATAAAATGATTTATATTAATAACTTGCATATTTATTAAAATATTATTTTAAAGTTGAAACATGAAGGAAAATTTTTTTTGACACTCGTTTCAACAAGTATATTTTGTTTATTTAACAATCTTTTTTTTAAAAAAAACAAAACAACATTCAATATTAAAGAATAGAACAAATCAGGATTCCATCATTTAACACATTTCGATATTAAATGAAGACTGAAAACTTGTTACCGGGTACAATTTGAAAAACTTGCTTAAAAGCAATATTTTTAAGAATAAAATTAATATATTCTCTGTATTTGACAAGGAAATTCATAAAAATTATAAAAACACAAAGAAAATATCACGAAATTTAAGTTATAATAGACTTTACGTCCAGCCCATAGGCACGCAGAATAAACCATAAAATCTGACCACCGCAACAGCAAAACTGGCGAGAACTGTGGTTAAGAACTAAGGGCCATCACCGACCATGGCAGACCCTTTCCCAAAGGAAGTAAGTTACGTTATGGATAGGAGGAGCTTAATTTCCATCTATTAGTATAGTCTTTAGGGTGACGAAATCCTACATCCAAAACAAAAGCATTACATTTTCATTATCGAGGTGCCCCTGACATGTTGTTGCTGTTGTTACTTACGGCACTTGCCATGGACAAGCCCCGCTTATACATCAGCAGATTTTAACCCAGAGTCATTTGTTTCTTGTTTTACAAGTAGCGCTATCTAGCCCCGAGAGTACAACTTAGCTACATATACACCACAACCCTTTTTAAGGGACGGATTTCATTAATGCATATTCATTCACTCCTCTCAAATCGTAATTTAGGCCTGGAACAGAGAACGATCTCCTCTGACCCAGTACCCCCAGTAGTATTACTCATGACATGAAGGACTTTGCGACCACAAATAGATTTAACGAGCGCCAGCCGCCACACACTGGGGGAATCTTTTGGCCGATGAGTTTCGAACTCGTAAACTAAGGAGTATGAGTCCAACGCTCTACCAACCAGACCATCCCGGCCATAAACCACGGACATGAAATATAAGAATGATTTTGAAGTATATATTAATATATAAACATTTTTTCAATAGATTAGTATAAAAAATCAAATGAATACATTCGGAAAATTACAACATTGTTCTGAAAAAGTATACACACTCAAAGAAATACATTTAAAAAATTCCGAATTATTGTTATCACAAAAAAATTCATTTTTTATCACAAAAAAATGCTAAAATGCAAATGAATCATAATAAAACTTTGAGTAGAGACAGAAGACCAGATCGTTGCCGAAAAATTATTTAAAGCAGGTAACTGTCAGATTTATTATCTCTAGCATCGATTGGTAAATGACCGCTATAATGGAATAGGCTCAACTATGCATTATATGACCGATGGGTTTCTTTGTTAATGGTTATTGGAAACTACTTCGATGTTAAAGAGACTATATGCATGCAAATGGGTTGTAAAAAAGAAACCACAGCTACAATTAGGCTTTCGATGCTTACCATAAAAGACATTTCTGGATCTCTTCAAAAGATCGAGATACCTGATCTGGCCATCTATGTTGTTAGAAAAAGATTTTCAACCGACGCATTTGGCGTTAGGTTGTTAAATAGAAAATTTTCGGAGTTCAAAACAGTGTAAAATTCGTTTTGGATGTTATGAGGTAAAATTTTAATCTGTAGTTTAAATTTTTAACTAAGAAAAATTGTAAAAGTTAATTCACAGTACATGAGCAAATAGGTACACTCTTAAGCAAAAATTTGCTTTTTTAAAATTAATAATAATGAGTCAACACATTTTTAATGCAATAAAGAGTATTTTAAAAATGAAAATTTCCTTCCTTTTTACAATGGCTTAGAAAAAATATCTACATCTCAAAGTTTGTGCTTTATAACTGACTCTGAAGTTCTCAATGTGATTATATTTAATAATTTTTTTTAATATAAACGCATTATGTAATTGAGATTGTCAGTTCTTGAAACAGTCACGAAAAATTTATTTAATAAATATAACATATTTTTAGAAACCTTATAACATCAACTAAATGCTTTGCTTGATACATTATATAATAATTATAATATGCATTATATATAAAATTATTTTATAATACATTATATAAAATTGTGATATAAGACTTTGTATATAACTATTTTATAATACAAACACAAAATTTAAAAAACTTTTATTTTTTAACTTGTTGTACAAATATGAAGAATTCCTGAAAGAATAGAATTATCTTTTAAGAAGAGGCTTCGAAAAATATCTCTTGACAAAATATTCTTAACATTGCTCACACGAAAAGATATAAAATATAACCATAAATATCTACAAAAGACCAATTAAACAAGTTGATTTGTGTTATAAATCAGGTACTACAAATGGATCCATTTTTCGATGAAAAGGCTGGAGGAGAGAAAAAAATTCAGTAGCTTTGCCAAACTTTGATGGCATTACAAAGTTTTAAATATTTTATTCAATTATTTTGGCAGCACAAAAAAAAAGAATCATTTAATCTAAATACTTCCACAATATTCAGTGTACTAGGAATTACAGAATTGTTAAAATTTAGAAGTTACAATCAAAATAAGGATCAAAAATTATTTTTAAAACAAAGCTCAAATATTAAATACTTTTTAATAACTAATAAATAAAATTCCTCAAAGATATTTGAATGCAATCAGAAACTTGAATTTGGAATTCAGATAAGTTCGTCATGGAGCAACTATCTTTAATAACTCTACATATATCAAGGAATATATATTATATTTCGCCAACAGTAAATCGTCTAAAGAGCATACTTCATTAAGCTTTCAAAGAAGGTAATACAGTCTGAGATTACAGCGGTATATTATTTCGGTGGCGCAGAGGTCTTCCTTTTGTTCTGGGAGTCCCGGGTTCGAGTCCCGATTCGGGCTTGATTGTTTTTTTGTGTGCTATCTGTGAGATGTGTGACTGCGCCCCCCCCCTGTAAAAAGGGGCTGTGAAAACAAATGTGGTAATTGTGTAGCTAAGTCGTACTCTTGGCCCTATTTGGTGCTACTTCAAAAACAAGAGGCGCACCTGTCAACTAAAATCTGCTGCTGTATCAGAAGGCGGCTTGTTCATGGCAAGTGCCATAAGTAGCAACAACAACATATTATTGCGTATATAATTTTATGGCTGCATTACTGTATATTTTATGATATACAACAAATACGGTCTGTAAAGAAGGAATGTACATTTCGAACGGAGTATTACTTACACTATTATACATTTCGAACGGAGTATGCTTTTTTATATGCCAGCAATTTGTGCTTTATCAGACTTAATCTTTAAAGCTAACAATATTTTGTATTTCCCAGATTTTATAAACTGAATTTTTTCTTTACAATTTGCTCTTGAATGATTAGATTATAAAATTTTACTAAAGACCATTAAATTATGAAAATATTACCTGAAAGATTTTCGAATTAAAATATGATTGCCCACATGCGATTGTCAAATGAGATTATGGTTGATGAGAATTTATATTTTTTATAAGAAAATAGATTTGTTAAAATATACATGAAAAACAGTGTTTAAGGTATTGTTTCTACTTATGACACTTAACAAGCAAGCTTATGAAGTACCATTGATTTAAGCCAAGTGTGCATTAGCTTAAGATGGAAAAGGCCCCTGAGCACCCTAGGGCAGAAGTATGACTTATAGAACATACGAGGAGGACACGAACGTTCGTCTGCACAACCCCTTTTTGAAGGGAGGGGGGGTATTTTTAAACACCTCACTGATGGAAGTCAGGGTGGAGAACAGCCATGTCCGAACCAGGATTCGGACTCTGAATGACAAAATACGTTACTCCAAGGCCATATGTCACCAGCTTTTCTTTAATTAAATATAGTGACCTTCAAGATAAAATTAATCCAATTAAAAAATAAGTGTAATGATATTTTAATTTTATAAGAACTCGCTACTTTAAATATACATTTTTAAAAATATTTATCTGAAGCGAAGAAAAAAATTAAAACCTAATTTTTAAAGCAGAAATAGAATAAAAAAGCACTAAAAATATTTATTGAATATATACATTCTAGATGCCCATTTTTTAGAATTATAATAACAATTTATTTCTTAATTTTTTTTCATATTTAGTTTAAAAAGAATTTTAACGATTAACAAAAAAGTGATACATTATTTTCATGAAAATATATAATTAAGGTATTTTGTTATTTCAAACATTCAACTTATAAATACAGATAATTTTGGCTCTAAAAATACAAATTAAATCGAATTGGGTTTATTTTTAATAGTTCTAACAATTATTCTAATTTTTATACGCCCTTCCCTTTGTTCCTTTTCTGCTTTGTCAGTTTTTTCCATACAGGCAACAGCAGTAACATAAATACTAAACAAATTAAAATTAGATTTCAACTTAAAATTATGGGAATACTTTGACCTTAGCTTCTCATAAATAATTTTTTTTTTCATAAAAAATTGCGAGTAATTCGAAATTTTTGTCAATGTAAATTTTGCAAGCCAACAATTAGTGACACGTTTGTACTTAAATGTCACTTAACGATCGGTAAAGATGTCAGTAACGTCCACATTATCGTCGTAATTTCCAGAAATGACTGTCATTTTGCCTCCGAAATGGTGTCGGTAAAGAAACCAATCCTCCTACACGTAACGATTAGGCAGCCAATAAAAGTCCTGTGCTACTCCTCGCGCGTACCGCTCAAGAACTGCTTTTAAGCATTTTTTCGCACGCCATCTGCTCATTTTCAGCCGAACAAAGGTATTGCTTCGATTGTGAGAAGGAGGCGTTAGTTTTTTAAGTTCATTTTTGCAGGTGCAAGCATAACATGAGGGTGGAATATGACGAATTTATTGAATTTGATGAGATTCTATTTTCCGTATATATATATACAGGGTCATCATAATTATACCTTACTTTAAAATTGTCTACAAGCGGAAACATTTATCAGAAAAATTAGAAATTTTGTGGAGGACATAATCTAGTGATGGGAATTTTTTTCCGCGAAATAATTTTACTAATGTTGCCATCAGAGGAAGTTGTATTAATAAATGGCATGCGTATTTTACAAAAGTTTAAATAATTTTTAAGCAATTTCACAATTTGTTATCAATTTTTTCTCAAAGAGTTTAGTAAATTTTTTAAAATCAATTTTTCAAATGTTATAATTTTTTATCAATTTTACAAATGTTATAATTTTTTTATCAATTTTACAAATGTTACAATTTTTGAATTATAAGGACACATGTTTCACATGATGGTCATCATTTTCAGATACCATGTGAAATCTCAGGATGCTATGTTCCACAGTTGACCGAAGTGTGTATTGAGAAATGTTCCGCACTTGGCGTGAAATGCTCTCTTTAAGGTGGGGTAACGTTCTGGGGTTTTCGAAATTTACTAAAATTTTCAAATGCCCCCAAAGCCAAAAATCGCATGCATTCAAGTCAGGAGATCGGGAAGGCCACACATTGGTAACTTTTTTTTGCGGAAAAAAATTCCCATCCCTTGATTATGTGCTTTCCAAAATCTCGGATTTTTCTGATAAATCTTTCCGCTGGTAGACAATTTTAAAGTAAGGTACTTTAAATATGATGACACTGTATATTTTTTTGTTTACGTAGGTTAATTGCAAAGAAAGGAGGATAGTAATGATTGTCTTTTCCAGGGGTTATCTGGAAAAGCAATATCCATTCTTATATGGAATTGATTGAACTGTTATGAAATTAATATAATTTGATTTTTTCCCATTTAACGTTGTTATACAAAACAATGGAATGTGTTTCCCAAAAACTTTCTCGAATGCATAAATTTGTCGCCAGGAAACCCCTTATATGATATTAGCATACAATAGTTACAATGTATTAACTTTTGATGATAATTTAGCAATTTTTCGAAATATATTCTATCATCTTTGGTGATTAATCCTTGGTGGCATTATTAGTATCAGAAAATAGAATTTGAGTTTTAAACACATATTTCTCAAATGACTTAAACAAAAATTTAACGCAACTTATAGTCATATAATCTTATATCAAATTCTATATATCAAAGTCATTGCCCTTTTGAATTATAACGTTGATATGTTTCAAAAGTACATACAGAAAGAAGATCAATCTTTTTCAGAATTTGGCTTTAAAATTAAAAAAGTTTCTATACTACAGATATTATCTCTGTACACATAATTTTATCTATCTAGCTGTCTGCATTTTGTTAATATTGTGTTAACTTATATTCAAACAAACGGATTTCTACATAGATTTTTTTCTCAAAATTTTATTGAGACATGGACATTTGATGTAAAAATTGTATACCAATTTTCAATCATCTAGCTCAAATCGTTTGGGTATTATCTTTATCACAGACAGGTGGGCAGACATTTTCTAAAATTGTGCTTTTCCTGCTCCGGTAGGCCTGAAACATGGACATAATTCACGCTCTAGAGTTTAATTTATTGGCGAATACTATATTTTGTTTATGCTAAGTTAACGGAAAAAAAGTAAAAAGATAAATATTGACTAAATGTTGACAAAAAATATTTTAAAAAAAATATTTATTTAATTGTTTATTTTGATATTTTGATTTGAAATCAAATTTGAGGTATCACAATCTCGTATATATACATATTACCCAAGTTTCTCTTTCTTTATGAATTCTGTACTAATGAAAAAGCAAAGAACAGAAGTTGAAGAACCAAACGAGCCGAAGAGAATTTCTAGTAAAAATTGTGCAATACTAAATGATTTCATTAAATTTTGTTCTGCATACTCCATAATTCCTGCATTATCTGTACTTTTTTACTTTCTTATTATAGAAGTATATAGAAATTACCTATAGTAATCGTCAAATAATTCGAACTAGAAATTTGAATGAATCTTCGATTTTAGGCATTCTTGAGTTCGTAAAATATCTTTTTGGAAAATGTCTGTCTATCTGTGAAAACGATAGTTCAAAAATGCTTTGATCTAGACCGAGGAAAATTGATAAATGATCTTTATAACATATTTGTTGATTTTTTTTTCAAATTTTCATGAAAGTATTCTCAAAGTAAATCTGCATGTTCAACTGTTCGAATATTAATTTAACTTTATGACTGCAAGACGAGAAGAATTAGAGAAGGAAAGTTCGATACACAAAATAAATATCTGTACTAGGTAACTATCAAATTGTAACCCAAATCCGATAAGGGATTAACCATCCGCACTTTCAGAAATATATAAGAAAAGTGATAATTCGAAAAGAAAATCATTTAAACACATCAAATTTAGTAAGTGATTTTGTGAATACAATTGTAGTTTTGAGTCAAATATGTTTGTCAGTTAGTTGAGGAAAACGAATATAAAAATCCAAATTCGATTTTCTGGCATTATTAAAGCCCACTAAGGGTTAATTGCCGCTGTAATTTGCCAAGTATGATACGATAAATTCAGGACAAGTGCTAAATTTGCATCAAAGGTTAATCTATATTAATAAAAATGCAACTCGAAAGGCTTTGCTAAGCGCAAAACTAGAGAACGGCTCGACCGATTCGGCTAATTTTTATTTTAATATTTTCGTTAAGACACAAGGATGGTTCTTATGGAGAGAAAAATGAAAAAACTGCGAGGAAAATAGTTAAAACGACACTTTTCTTACTTTACCGCCAAAAATCTGCATTTCCTTCCCCCATACTGAGTAAGATAGCAGGAAGTAATAAATTATCATATGTTTAGAAAGAAATGCGCGAAGTCAGTTGGTTTTCATTTAAAGATAACGGGATGTTTGAAAAAGAAAGAAAATATTTAGTTTTATTATTAGTCTGTATGGATATTTAATCTATGTCTGCTCAAAATAAAGTCATAATAAAGTAATAAATAAAGAAAAAAAGAATAACAGACGGAAAAAGGGTTTGTAGAAAGAAAAGTAGTGAAGAAAAAAAAATAGAAAAATAAAGAAAAGAAGGGTGTGTGTGTGTGTCACCATTATTTCCTCTGCGCGCGGCATTTCCAGCTGTTTTTAAACTTTCGCATCTCTTGAAAATCAATTGTGTCTTTATTTGTTTAGTGTGTTTACATTTATGAAAATTTGAATCTCATTATTCTATAAAAAAAATAGAATTTTAGACCTTTCCCTCCACCATTTAAGTAAAATATCAATTCCGGGACAATCATTTCTCGGATAGAAAGAGAAAGATGAGTAGTACAATGAACAGAACATCTGAAGAAAATTATACTAAATAATACTATAAATGAATTATTTAATTATCAAAATTTGTTTGGTATAAATATATTTTGGTGAATATTTATTTGGTGAGCTACATAAAATATTATATGAAAATTTTAGCGAGCATTAATACTGGCGAACCGACTGGTCACCTAAGGCGGCTAGTATTTCATAATTATTGAGCGCTAATGCTACTCAAGACGTTCCCTGACATAGCATCTTATAAGTGAGAAAGTTTCGACAGAAACAAGCAGAAAGACCTATTCTACTAGCTTTTACGCCTATCTAATAATGTCTTGAATTCCCTCATGCATAACAGATCAAATTAATCTAATAGAATTTAAGTTATGAATGCTTAATAAAATAATAATAATAATAATATAACAACATCAGCAACAACAGCAGTAGCAGAAACAAGATGAAGAACGACAACAACGACGAAGTTGATGATGATGATGATGATAATAATAATAATAATAATAATAATAATGACGACGACGACAACGACAATAATAATAATAATAATAATAAGTAATAAAAATTAATAATAATAAAAAATTAAGATGGATAAGTAATAAAAATTAATATTAATAATAAGAAATTAAGATTGATAAATAAAAAAAATTACAAAATAATAAGAAAAAATTAAGATTGATAAATAATAAAATTTAATATTAATCATAAAAAAAAAAAGAAAACAGTACCAACACTTTAATTAAAGAAAACTGTAATAACACTCATGGGATACCAAATATCTCTTGCTGATATCTTGC
Organism: Argiope argentata; assembly: GCA_026289955.1. NCBI lineage: Eukaryota > Metazoa > Arthropoda > Arachnida > Araneae > Araneidae > Argiope > Argiope argentata. The sequence goes on from JAOUZG010037067.1 coordinate 154,514, forward strand.
GATCGATATTGGCAAATAATATCTGCCATTGAGGAGGAAAATATTTTCTTTGTTAGAGTTACTGCATTATTATATTTTTTATTATTATTTTCTACCAAAGATCCGTTTTAATCTTTTTTGAAGCCCAATATTAAGAAATGAACGTTTGACGGAACAATAAAACTCCGCTAACGGCTATTTTATGAAAAAAAAATTACGGAAGTTATTATTTTTTTTATTTACTCTCACCCGTCTAAGGAAACAATTCGTCTCCCAGAACTAGAGAGAATTGCGTTTGATTTACTGCTATATATAATACAAATTCTTAGAATCCAACGTGAGTAAAGAAAGCAGCGCAGTGAAGTGGAAAGAATTAGACGATGCCAAAAAACTATCGCTTATTCTGTAATTGCTTTAGTTTGTGCGCAATATGAAGCTAATGACGTATTATCAGATTGTTTCTATTATATTTTTTGTAACAGATATTTTTTTTTGCAAAGATAATGGTAAAAACAACAACGACTTTTTTTTTACATTTGTATATTTGCCAAAAAAGCAAATCATTCTTTTTATTTTTCTTATTTATTCATAATTTTTCTATTCGGAAGTTTCGCTTGCACAACCTTTATTTTAATTGCGTAGCACAAATATAATTACTTTGAGATAAAAATTAGGTTCAAAAGAGTAAGTTATGATCTCATTGCTGTTATAAAATCTATCTATTTTGTTACGGTCATTTCCTTTTTTTTCTACTACTTCATATTTGTCTTTTACTTCTTAAATTCTTTTTTAAAAAGAAGAAATCAGATATTCTATACATTTCTTAATATATTCACTTTATATAGTGGAATATATACAGAAGTCAGTCATTTAACATGCTATTTAATTGCTTCTCAAACATGAATTGATTTGGTAAAAATTTCTCTGCAAAATTCGGTAACATTATCGGACTTCAGGAATGTTAACTCGTAAGGATTGATTGATGATGACAATGTAGTGTTACCATAACAACATGAACAGGAGAGCAGCAGCTTCTGAGTGTAAAGAACCTTGAGCACACGAGGGCAGAAGTCTGTCTTCTAGCTCATATGAAGATGATATTCAGATACTCGTTTGTGAAACTCCTTTTCACAGGAAGGGGGACACTTTCACACACCTCACAGATCCAACTCAGAGAAAAGAACAACCATACCCGAACCAGGATTCGAATCCGTGAGGCCTAGATAAAGGGGAAGACACTCTAGGTTAGAACGACGGCGTAAGGACTTATATATGTATCATTTTCCAATAAAAAAATCAGATTAAAAATAAAAAAAATAAAAGTAATCGTTTAAGCATTTTATTTAAGTGGGTGTCTTTTAAATGGGATAATCGATTTTTTTTTGCTCTTGATCATTGACAGTTTAATATCATTTCCCCCTGCTTTTTTTCTTTCTTCTTCCACGAATATTTAGAGAAAATATGGTAATTTTTATATAAACTTCAGTATTCTGGTAGGTATAAGAACGGTAGGAAACTGGGTTTCCCCTTACCGATTATGAGATATAGCTCCTACGGGAGGGGTTGTATCGTAGCCAGTAATAGTCTAGTCTGTCGCCATAGTTTAAGCCTATGCTATCGTGTCGTTCAAATTTATTCAAATCCTCTCAGGCGGGGTGGAATAACTTCTTTATCCTACCCTTAATTTTATTGATCCTTCTATCTCACAGACAATATTAATCAGATTAAAGCATTCCACCTCTTTTAAAAAATACTACCATAGTTAATAGTACCACGAAGAGTGACATCTTCACTTGGAATCATTGGGTACAATCTTTTATCAGTTTAAGCGCAAGATCACGTGCTGAATTTTTCAACAGTTTGTTGCTTTTTTTTAAAGTTATCCCGTCTATAAACATACAATCGATAGTCTGTCAACTTTTTGGCTGATTTGATAGTTGACATTCTATAACAGTCTTTGATAGGCATTTCAAATTTTAATCATAAAAATACATGATGTAACTCCTTTATGTGGCTGGTTTGATTTCTCAGTTATACTCCAACAAATACATAAATATACCTCCCATTTAACGCTGGAATGTTAACCATTCGTCTCCTGGACGAACGTTTATGAAATAACTTTGACTATTCTTCTAGCATATCCAGAACAATTGTCGTCTCAGAGAAGAATGGTTATCCGTCCCGTTAGTATTAAGAAGGTATTTCTGTGTATGTTTGGAGATGCCGAAGCGTTTTCACGGAGAAGATTTGTGGGGTAGGTCAGACTCTATCCGTGAATTTTTAAAAGTATTAAGAGAGGAAGATAATTCTACTTCTGAGAATGAATCGGAAGATGAAGAGTTTATTGAAGTTTTTCTTGCTCCATGGATGCAGAAGCGTCTCAACGTATCAACTTTGCCCAAATCAACAAGGACTATAATAAGTGAACTTCTAAAATTGAATTTAAACATTCAACGTCCTAAACAATCCAAAATTTTAAAAAAAGAAAAAAATGTGCATATTGCTCATATAATTTGCGCAGAATGAAGCGCAGCTGTTGTTTGTTATGTTCAAGAGCAATGTGCGGAGAACCTCACTCATATAAGTGTAAAGATTGCTTCGAAAATAAATAAATAATGTTTTTATCCTACCCGGCAATCAAGAGTTATGAAATCATCTGCAGGTAGCTTGCTTTTAGTTAAATTAGCTTTAAAAATGGATTTTAAATATACTTCGTCTAGGAGACGAAGGATTATCATTCTTGTTAGTCTTTTAAATGGTTACCTTTTCAAGGTTAAATTTTTCGAACGAAAATTGAAATATATTTCTTCAGCTTATCAATTTTCACCCTTTTAACTCAAAAATTTTCTGAATTTTCTTGTTCACAGATCGAGAAAGAAGACAGAAAATCATAATTTTAAAATTGATATTTCGAGACTTAGAATGTTTTATAAGTGTGGCTAACCAATACCTTGATATTTCTGATTATTATAATGCTTTCTATATTTTTGTTTCACAAATGAGAAAGTAAATAGAGAAAATATATGCTTGATTTTTCAACAAGAATTCTAGGTTTTAATTTCTTTATAATAATATTCTTCTTTTAGTTGAAGTTGAATGAAAATTATCGGATGTAACAAATTTATTTCGATTCAACAAGTTTTAACACTACAAAATATTAAAAAAATATGCTTTCATTAGAAAGCTTAATTTAAATAACAAAAAACTTATTTTTTTAGGAAAGTTGTTGTCTTAGTAATTAAGTAAAGGCTTTATTTTGATTTGAATTTCGTTACTGCGCCAGTACATTTCGAAAAAAATATTTTTATACAAAACTAATAAATTTCGGAAAACTGTTGAAAACTAAGGTATAAAATAAATTTGGGAAGCGAATAAAATGCGAATCACGTGCTCGCGGTTCTGATTTATGTAGCAATCCCATTTCCAGAGTCTGCTTTTTTTGAGATAAATCTTGATATCTTTGATTGGGTTCCATAGATCTTTTAAAAAATTATATTAACTTGGTAGAGCAGAATCAAATGCTCTTAGTAAATTTATGGTAAAAAAGGAACAAAATAATGTAAATGCTAGGTGGATGGGCAGCATTTTTTTATTTCGTTCAGCATTTTTAAATTAGGTTTTTAGAATTCAAATTTAATAGTTACATAAATACATTTAATTGCATATAAAGTTTGTATTTCAGTAAGTGGCTTTTTCATTATGAATTAATTTTTATGTCTTTTAATTTATTTTCACCAGTTTTAACGTTCTTTGTGAAAAAATATATAACAATTTTGTATTTTAATGAAAAAAAAATCTATTGATTTTTTTTAATATGTGAAATAATATGATTTCAAATACGCCTCTGACAACAATAAATAATATAAAAATAATGTAAAAATTGCGGGATTCAGTAGATTTCGTTTCGATTCAGTATTTTTAAATAGCTTTCCAGAATTTAAGTTTTATAATGTAGCATAGTTAAATTTAATCGTCTGCTAAGTTTTTATTTCAATAAATGACCCATTTTTGTTGTGGAAAAATTTTGTGTTTTTTTTTTAATTTATTAGTTTGAAAATTTTTTATGGGAAAATGTACAGCAATTTTTGTATTTAAAAATAATTTTTGTTGTTTTATATATAAGTAATATGAATTTAAATTCTTGTTTGATAACAGCATGGTATAACATAATTTACTTAAGGTTTAAATTTTGATAGAAATATAAATTTTTTAATGCTTCTAATAGTTAAAATTTTGCTTTGTTTTACATACTATTCCATTATTGGTTGCATGTTTAAATTCGAATTTTAGGGATTTTTTTCATCAATTTTAAAATTATTTAGTTTATAAATATTTAATATTTTAACAAAAAAATCTTCTATAGTTTTATAAGTAGAAAAATATGAATCTAAATTTTTGTTATATAACAATATAATATAAAATACTTCTGGTTTTCTGGAACAAAGGTTGCACGTATTTCTCGTTTTCTGGGAGTTCCGGTTGAGGCATGGTTGTTCTTCTGTTTACTATCTGTGAGATATGTGAATGTGTCCCTCCGTAAAAAGGGGTTGTGCAAACAACTGTGGTGAGTTTGTAGCTAAGTCGTACTCTTTGTCCTAGATGGCGCACTTGAAACAAGAGATGCTCCTTTCCCCTTAAAATCTGCTGATATAATCAGCCTGGGCTTGTCCATGGCAAGTGCCATAAGTAACAACAACATATAAAGTAATTTACTGGAGCTGTCGGTGCTAATATAAATTATTTTAATGCTTTTGATGGTTAATGTTTTGCTTTCACGTGGTCTTTTAAGCATAAAAGTTTAATTTTGATAGATTAATGTTATAATTGGAAGTAACATAAATAATATTTTTGGAATGGATCTTGAAATTTTTGAGTTGTAATCGGAGTATTGTGGCACCTAGATCACATGCATGATGTGTATTTACAGAATCCATTTTCCACAATTTTAAAGCTATACTTCAGGTCATCGTATTCTCCTTAAGTTTAAATAAAGATTTCAGTTCCTTTATCTTTTGGTCTAAATGCTAAAAGCAAATTCTTGAATGAAATTTAAAACTATTGTTACCAGATAATAACAAAGTTGCACGTTTTTAATAATTATAACATAATCTTCTGCAGTTCCTGTGTGCTCAATTAATAAATCATGAATAATATAGTAAATCATCTATTATTTTACATGATTCATTTGTCACTTGATTTAATCTGGCAAAGAACATAATTGACAATATTACTTTTCATTAAAGATAAGTCATCGCTATAATATTTTTACTTCTTTTCCGAGATCCATTAATTATAAAATATCTATACACTACCTTGGTGAAATTGAGGTAAAAATACTTGCGAACTTTTTTTAGGGACTGTGGAGATTGATGATCTTTCTACCAAGAGGGCAGTTAACTTTTGAATAGAATGTGTCGCAATTCATCGACGAACTATTGAGAAAGTGAAGCAAAATTATCCATCTATGTTATTTAATCCTCCCGAGTTGAAGTAGACCTGTGACATCAGATTAAAAGAGCACCGAATGATTAATTATTTCTCTTTGAGTTTTTTTTTATACACTGTTAAAGAATTATTATTATGTATCTAATTATTACTGTGTATTGGTGCTCATCGTTGATCTAATTACTCTATCGTGTACGTAGTATAGAGAAAGCTTAGTAATCATCAAAAAATTTGAGCTCAAATTTGAAGAATCTCCACTATCTTTGATCTCCTAAGTTCGAAGAACAGGTTTTTGGAAAATTCCTGTCCGCGACAAAGAAAACTCAAAAACATTTTGAGCTATATGGATGAAATTTTGTATAGAGGTTTTACAACAAATTTGTAGATTTTAAGGCAAAATACTGTCAAAGGGAGTCTGACTGTCCGGCTTTTCGATTATAATTTAACGCTATGACTACAAAATGAATAGATTCTAGATATATAGAATTCAATACTATATAATGTTGAGATAAATCCGTTAAAAGATTGATCATTCGTATTTTCAAAAGTATATTGTTGTTGTGTTTCGCTTTACAATGAAAATAGGGGTGTATTAGCTTTTGAGGGAATGAACCCCTGAGCAAACCCGAAGTCAGAAGTCTGACTGATAGATCACATACGTCACAAACCCTTTTTAAGGGGTGGAATTCATTCATATTTTTCATTCATTCATCCCCAGATCTTAGTTTACGTTGTTGTTGTTACTTATGGCACTTGCCAACGCCCCGCTGATATAGTAGCAGATTTAGGCCGAAAGAAGCGTCTCTTGTTTTTGAAGTAGCTCCAACTAGGGCCAAGAGTACAATTTAGCTACACACTCACCACATTCGCTTGCACAACACCTTTTTACAGTGGGACACATTCACACGCCTCATAGATAGCACACAGAAGAACAACCATGCCGGAACCAGGATTCGAAATAGGGACTCCCAGAACACGAGGAAGACGCGCTACCTCTGCGCCAGAAAGTCGGCTGTTTACGATGTGGAACAGAGAACGATCGCCTCTGACCCAGTACCTGGTGTAGTATTATTGTCGACACGGTGGAGTCTGTGACTATGACAGATTTAACTTGCGCCAGCCAAAAGACACAAGAAGAGTCTTCGGCAGGCGGGTTCGAAGTTGCAGCCCAAGGGATGTGTATCCAACGTCCTACCAACCAGACACTCCCGCCCTATCATTTGCATTACTATAAATTAATCATCAAAAACTATACTAGCATTGAACTGAAGATTCAACGCAATATGCATAATCCTTCTACATCAGTTGGGGTAACGCAATACAGATTAGAAATTTCTAATTTCTTTTATTCTGTATAATTTTAATTCGAAAGTACTTCAAAATGAATCGGAAAAATTGATTAATTAACAGCTTTTAGTTTTAAATACCTCAAAAATTATGAAATCAAACAAAATCGATTAAAATAATCGGCCCAAAACTTGTTAAGACTACCCTTGTTAGTGTGTGGGGGGAACTTAAACTGAATTTGTTACGTATTTGGCGGCAAGGTAATGAATTTAGGCAAGAAAGTTCGTTTGTTATTAATTAACAAAAGTTAATGAAATAATATTTATAAAACAACAACACCCTGTATTAATATCAAATGTCATCCATTACAAATTAAAAATATTTACTTGAACAACTTGATTGGATGAATAAGAAGTACTTTATTAACTATTGAAACTTTAATATATATGGAGAGTGTGAGCCAATATTTGGAATTGAATAACCTGCATTTGTGTGAATACCAAGTTATTCCATTATATTTGGGTAATTATTTATTCTCTTAGTGGTAAAATGAAATAATATTGTATAGTTTAAAATATGAATTTAATTTAATTTTTTTAAACATAAGATTGCAGTTTTAAAAAATTAGCTTTTTTTATTTGTTTTTATATCCTGAGGGAAAAAATCCTGATATTTTTAATATTTGAAAATGAAAAAGAATTCATTTAAATGGTATAGACGTTTCTGATTAGGAAATGAAAATTAAAAAAAAATCTTTTCTCAAAGAATTTGCAATATTAGGATTTAGGTATTTGAAAAAATTACTAATTTTTCTTTGTAAGCGCTCCTTTTTTCTAAGCCAAAAGATAATCCGGTTTTTAGCAGTAAAAGGTTTTTTTTCATAATTCCGCTGATTAATTCATTAAAAGCACTAATGAGACAATAATTCAAAGACCTTTTAAAAATAATTAGGGATGGATTAAGCATTCTTGTGCTCTCGAACATATTCAAAAGAATTTCTTTATTGGAGGATTAAACGCTGGAAGTAATTTTGGCTGTCAAATTTTATTATTTTTGTTTTTATATAATTAATTCGTTTAGCTTTGTGAGAGGAAATCCTTTTGTTGTTTAAATTAGCTTAAAATCTTATTTATCTCCCAATAATTCCTATTCATTAAGACTTTTAGTTAAAATAAATAAACATCCTGGATTTTTTTTTGGGGGGGGGGAGTCTTTTTAAAACGTCATTTTTTTTTTTGCTCTTAAAAAAATTTCGTAATGACTCAGAATAAATATCATAGATGGTAACTGAAAATAAATTATTAAAACATACTAGAGCTAGATGCTCATAACATGCTTATCTCGATAAAAAATCAAGAAAACTACAAATACTTTTGGTGTCAAAAATGAATAATATTTAGGCAAAATTTTAAAGAGAGTTTTTAAAGCTATTTTCTGTTGATTGAGCAGGATCTTATCTGTAGGGATCTGTCGCGTCAGGGCCTTTTGAACCTAGTGTAGGCTTTCTACACCAGGGGGATATGTAACACCAACGACAACTACCACAAATGGAGGGTGAGGCGAGGGACCATTGATGATGTATCTAGAAGATGTGAGTGAAGTAGACACATTGACGCAAAATAGCTAAATCTGTATAATATTTATAATTAGAGTGTTTTATCCTGATTTTCTACCCATGAGGATTAGATAATGAAGCAATGTTACGTAGTTTTAGTTTTTTTCTAAAAAATATGATAGCTGTAGATAAACAACCACTGAGGTCATGAACTATGAAATTGCTTTATTTTTGAAGAAATCGTTTGAAGAAGAATGGTTTTCATTAAATAATAGATAAAGGAATATTTTTAATAAGATAAAAAACATCCATTGGACGTTTGTAAAACTCCTGATGGGTAGTAAAAAAAACTAATTTTGAATTGTTGAGTTTATTTATTGACAATGTGAGAAATTTTGTATTACGTTTATTTAACAGTTTACATTGTTTTGTAAAATATTTTATTCATATAATAAATCGTCTAAAATTATTTATATTCCGAATAAAGAAAGTCATAGATGTTAATATTAAAGTGAATCAAAAGAATCTGGACTGAAGTTTAAAATTAGGCTATCTGATGTATAACGTAATTTATGCGTATTGTTTTATGATATAAAAAGCAAAAAATCTTTTCTGATGATATAATTGCTTTTGTCAATGAAATTCTTTAAGTGACTAGACAAAAATATAATAATATCGGATGAGAAATAAAAATATTTTAGGACCAAATAATTTAGTTAGGCATTAAATATTATTATGCTGATTTTGTTGTTACTTTTCACTGTAGTTAAGAGAAAGAATTTATAAAAATTTAAAATGAACTAATTACATAGGTGATATAATATAATAGATTTTTTAAATGCCGTAATGATTTTAAAAATAAGAAACATCAAATCCATGCTATATAAATGTCTCAAAATATTTTAGTTGTTCCCAATTTTTTTAATTAAAATTGTACAAAAAAGAGCTCGAACTAATATCATTCGTTGTAACTTTACGAACAATAAAACTCAATTAAAACCTTCCTTGTGCCATCTTAAACAATCCTCCTATTTGATCATTTTATCTTCTATAATTTTGGTACTAGTTTATTTTTGCTGTAAGGTTAATTGATCTAGATCATATTTTAGATCATACGTTGTTTGCTTCTTAGTAAATAGTTTGCATTAAAATCATTATCTGTATTTAATTTGTAATAATAGTTATTTCCATCTTAATTTTTGTTAAATATATAACGGGATTTCTCTAAAATCCCAATTGCATTCGAAACCCGATTCCACTCAAGAAATGACATGCAAGGGAGTCAATTGAACGTTACATCCACACGCTGGTGTGGTGTGGAGAAGGAAGTGCTAACTGAGGTGTAGTACTCGTCATCTGACCGTGGTTCAAAATTACGAGGTCAATCCCAATACAGCCCTAAAGTTGCTATACAATGGGACTTAATATAACTAAACTAAACTAAACTTTAAAGAAATTTACCAAAATAATAGCAGAGAATCATGCATGGATATTTTTTTTACTATTTCGTAATATTTTGTAATATATTTCGGGTTATTAATAATTTTTTACTAAGCTCACGATTTTCCCTTCCTATATTGTATAATTCAAAATGATGAAAGTAGTAATATGTTTACAGTTAATTTTCATGGCTTTAAGTAGGAGTAAAAAATTGCTTATTATTCTTTTTTGTGTCCAAACTACTCTGTATTATCTCTATTTGAAATAATAAAAAAGAAATATATATTGTTATTTGCCCTGCACAGGTCTTTCTGCTTGATCTAGAGTTGTTAATTTTGACATAAGGACTGAAAATGCATAGCTTAGAATGATATTTGGAGCCTTTTAAGCAATTTAGTGTAATTACAATTTTGTATTTCTTTCTACGACAACTTCTAAAAATGCCTTTGCTCAGAAAGATTTTGGCACCATTATTTTTTTAAAGTCATGTATTAAGCGTTATGAAGGTTTTTATAGTTAAGATTTCTACAATTTTTTAATTGTTCAATTTATCTTTACAATGAAGTGTAGGAAAGTTTTTTATTGTTTCATTTTATATTTAATCGCATGATTTTATTTCTGTGTTGACTAATGAAGGAAAAAAGGTTATTTTCATTATCTGTTCAATTTGCATAAGGAATGATAATACGAAGTTTTAGTATATTGAGAGTTAATGTACAATTATATGATGTATTACAATATTTATTTTTTTACTGACAATAAGCTGTCATGGAACCTTACTTTATTAGGAATATTTATTTATGAAATAAACAAAACAGGTGTAAGATAATTAAAAAGACATGGATTTACTATAATTTGATTTTTATAAATTTCTTGTGGGACTTATAATAATAACAGACACAATAGAAAAAAAAGCATTACAAATTATTAAAGAGAATCAGTTGGTCAACAAAGGCATCAAATCTAATGATAAAACAGAAGATGGATTTCCCTTTAAAATGTTCGAAGGTTTTTTTGAGCAAAGACGAAAAAAATGTTTAAAAATACTTTAGGAAGTTTAGTAAAGGAAGTTTTATTTTTCTCTCTCTTAAAACATTGGAAATTAAAAGGTTGTTTTATATTATTATTTCTTTTTCACAAAGCAAACTGCTTGCTTATTCTAGCGTTTCAGTCTATGAGACAAAACTTCTTTGAGAATAAAATAATTCTAAAACAAAAGATTTCGAAGTTGCTATTAAGGCATCATCATTTTCTTTTTTGATTCCTACGGTATTAAACAATAGAGAAGAGACTAAAAATATTTTTATTTTAACTTCGAGAATTTAAGGAATTTCCGTTTATATAAAAGCAGTGTACCTTATACTATAATGTTTTCCATATAGAAAATTACAAAATATAAAATCAATGGACCTTGTTTTTCAATGCTTTACATATAGAACATTGCAAAATATAAAATCAATGGACCATGTGTTACAATGTTTTACGTATAGAAAATTGTAAACTGTTTGCTTGAGGAAATTTAAAATTTTCGTTTTTACTGGTTGAGGATTTTGTAATATATCAATAGGTTAAGAAAAAATTATTTTCGTCCTTAAAATTTTGTCAAGAGAACTGATTTTTCAAAAAAGTTTAAGTAGTTTTAAGTTATTACTTTCATTAATTTTGATATTTCGTATTCCAATTTCAATATTAATCCCAACTTTTCCTTCCAAAAGGTTAATGGATGTAATAATAAAACAAGGAGCGCTTTCGAACAAATTTGGAGCGCCTGGAACATTTTTCATTAACGTTATTTATGCTAATATTATATTATATTAACCTCCCTCCTTAACTAATAAATAAATAAGTATCATGCTTTAAAATTTTGCGTGTTATCTTCTACAGTGTTACTCTTAATTCCTGTAAAATTTCAAATTGCTAAGATTAAAATTACAAAACGTCATTTTCAAAGGCCCCTGGACGCCTTAATTGTTAAAGATTAAAAAATTAATGACATAATAGAGTTAATCATGGAATAAAATACTGTTCCTTCAGTTTTAAATATCTGAAATAACCATCGAAATACTCCAAAAAGTTTTCTAATATTTTTGAAGCGCAATGATTGATAACATAAAACATAACCGGAATTTGATACTTGCTATTTTATTTCTATTAAACTATAACTTGCTATTAAATTATCTTTTGAGAGTAATTGAAAGTATCTTTATTTTATACCTGTTGGTACAATAATTCGCCATTGGAGTCATTATGATTGCTGTCTCTAAAGAAGAAGCACATTTCACCAATTTATGAGTTTCCATGGTCAATAAACACATGTTCTTCTTAAAAGTAAACATTGATTCTGAGATACCATAATATTAATTCATTTAAATATTCTACATATAATAAATATAAAAAATTATAGTATTAATCGAAAGATTATTAGTGCTGACATTTATATTTTAATTGTTAAAGCTTAAAAATTAATGGCATAATCACGTTAATCATGAAATGAAATATTGCTATTTTTCCCATCAGTATTAGCGATCTGAAATAACCATCGAAATACTCCAAAAAGTTTTCTAATATTTTTCAAGCACAATGAGTGATAACATAAAACATAACCGGAATTTGATACTTGCTATAATATTTCTGCTATTAAACTATCCTTTGAGAATAATTGAACGTATCTTTACTTTATCCCTGATGGTGCAATAATTCCCCATTGGAACCATTATGATTGCTGTCTCTAAACAGGAAGCACATTTCACCAATTTATTTCATGGACAATAAACACAGATTCTTTTTTAAAGGAAACATTGTTTCGGAGGTAAAAAATTATTTCCAAAGTAACAGACATCAACTATCTTTTCAATTCTTAAGTAAATTATTGACAGATAAATTATACATTCTCCTAAGAAATGAAAATAGCAATAATTGATTTCTTGAAGCACTTTGTATTCTGAAGTCCTCGTGAATTGAAAAGAAAATTAAATGGTATAGAAATATATTAATTATTATTATCCATCAATGTTAATTTTCTTTCTTTAAGATTAACTCTAGATTCTGATACATTCAAAAAGAAAAAGAAAGTCAAAAACGACTAATAGGAGATAATTATTATTGAAAAAAATTATAGTTTCAATTTTTTTATAGTCCAACCTTTAACACTCATTTTAATATTATTTTTTAAAACTTTTCTCATTTCTTTAACAGGAAAAGTTTAATAACCGTCAAAAAATTTGAACTTGACATATGAGCAAATCTTTGCATTCCAGACACTATAAAGTTCGAAAAATACTATTTAGGTAAACGTTCATCTTTCTGTTACGAAGATAACCGCAAAAGACTTTAAACGATATAGGTGAAATAATGAAGTCTTTAAATGAAGTTTGTAGATTTTATATTAAATTTTGAAAAAATTTGTTCACAGGAAGCCTCGCTGACCGCCTTTTTTAACAATAACCGCCTAATTTAAAACAATAACAACAGAATAAAGTTAGATAGACAAATAAAATTTGGAGAACATATTTAACGTTTTTAGCGTAAACATGTATCAATGTTTGAGATGAATCTGACAAGAGATTGACCGTCTGTCGGTGCAAACGATAATTCATGCAAACGATAATTCAAAATCGCGATAATTTAAATATATCAAATTTGGTATAGGAAGTTCTGACTATAAATGCAGTTTGCTTTTCTGACTTTTGTATCAATTGGCTGAAAAGAACAAATCTTAAACAGAAATTTGATTTTCGGGTATTATAAACCATATATCAGGGATAGCCTGGTTGGTAGAGCGTTGGACTCGTATTTTTTTGGGTACGAGTTTGAAACTCATCCAAAAAGGAATCCCCAACTGTGAGTCGCCTGACGCTCGTTAAATCTATCGTGGACGCCAAGTCCTCCATGTCGAAAGTAATACCACTGGAGGTACTGGGTCAGGGGTGGTCATTCTCTGTTCCAATTCTAAATTACGATCTGAGATGAATGAAGGAATATGCATGAAAGTCGTACTTTTGGCCCTATACGGTGCTACTTGTAAAAGCAAAGAGACGTATATGTTAGGCTTAAAATCTGCTGATCGCATCAGAAGGGCCTTGTCCATGACAAGTTCCATTAGTAACAACATCAACGACATATCAGGGAGGAGCCGCGAAACAGCTCACTAAAGATATTGAAAGCAGGATCCCCCCCTTCTGCCCTGAGTGTCTTCAAACACTTCTTCGATGATCGTCAGGACACAGTTGGAAGCGTGATTCGTCTCTAAAGACTATCAGTCCCCAGTCAGCCCCATTCCAATCTGATCGATCCATGCACCATCCCGCTCGGTAGTGTGCAGGCATAAATGGCAGGCGACGTAATGGTCGGCGTGAGCATAGATTTCGCTGTCTTTACCATCTGTGAAGGGTCATGGGGGATACTGGTGTTTGGGTTGAACGTCTGAGGGATGATAGAGATGAAGAAGACACTGTGACAGATAATCGGACAATCACTCTGTCCTCACGATCTGTTGTGGACCTAGATCGGACTCTACCATCCTGACACTGATCTCTGGCATTTTCCATCCTTCCTTGCTAGCATCTTCGAATCGCCCCATCGCTTCGACTCAAATGACGAGTGATTCTCCGATTTGTCCTACCGGTCTCTTTCAATCCAATGATACGACCTCTGGCAAACTCTGACAGTCGCTCGTAATGAGCACGAACCCTGCAGCGAGACATTTTTTAAGTTGTTGACAGGTAATCTGAATCGCAATCAAACCGAAAAATGTAACAACCGTTGAACTGCTCCTTATGTACATCTGCTTGATGCGAAGTTTCGATGCGCTGGAGATCAAACTATTCATTCATTGGACACCAAAATTTAATCATTTGCATATCTGGTCAAAACACTCATGCATACGAAATTTCAAAGCAATCGGTTGATTGTTTCTTGGTGCGTCGAAAATTTTTGTATAGAGTGTATAAAGACATGTAAAAATGGTTAATAATAATAATAAAAATTCCTCAAAAATAATTTGATTTTTAAATTCTTTTTACCTTATTTAATTCTCTATTATTTTTGAAATCAGGAAAACAAGAAACTACATTTGTTTGTTATTTAGAAATGAGAATCGAGATTCTTCTTGTTCAATTTCCCTCCTGCTTTTAGGACATAGAACCTTTTACCACACAGCTTTAAAGTGGATGAAAACAACAGATTTACTCTCTTTTAAAGAAAGACAAAGAATTTATTTCACGGGAAGCTTTGCCTATTTATTTTTTTCTATTCTGAATTCAATAGAAAATGTTCTGTTTTTCGAATGTTCGCAAATAAATTGAAGAATGCACTGAAACTCAATTTCTTTTCCACAATTGAAAGAGACAGGAAGTTAAAATTAAGTGTCTAACAAACAGCTACATTTTTAGAAAAAAATCAAAGTATTATTTTACGTGAATTTCAAAAAAAAATTATTATTACTTTTATGCTTTATTACACATAAATAAAAATGATTTTATAATTAGTAATTATATGCTAATAAAAATAACAAAAAATATATAGTATTATTTGAGTATATTGAATCTATTTGAATAGAGAGGATCTTCTTTAGAGAAAGACATGTTGAATGAACTTATCTTCAATAGCACATTTATACTCATTAATAAGTAATTTATAAGAATAATTAAATGATTTAAGAAGGTAATTTAAAGAAAATTCTGTTATTAAATATTTTATGTAACTTTATTTTAATAACTTTTTTCATCAAAATATTTTAAAGCTTTAAATTTTGATAGTCATATATTTCACTCATAATATTATAAAAGCCTTCAGCCATGATGTAATATGTATCTAGGAGAGAGACGTGCAAGAACTAATACTCAATATCATTGAGTAATGGTTAATGGGAAGTAGAATAACTATTGTGTTTGGCTTTGTGAGGGCAAAATAACTGTTATTTTAAGAAAAGATAACAATAATGTGAATTTTAATGACCTGTTTTTTTTCCTTTTAAATGATTTTTTAAATGAAATTATTTCCGAATAGTTGGCTATAAATAATATTTGGTTATAATCTTTTATTAATGAAAAATTTGTTTAAGAGGTTGAAAAGTCAAACAATTGTCAGAACTAGAAATGTTTCCGATTTTTAGCGTGGTAATTATCCCTGATAAATCAGATATTCGTTGCAAACATGGAAATTTATTAAGTTTAAAAACGATATCCAACTTTGAAGCAAGAACCCATAACAGACTGTTCAAAGAACTTACAATTTTACTGAAATACATAGAATTGTAATACAAAAACATAATAGAATGAAATCTTCTATGCATATTTCAACTCATCATGTTAAATCATAATTTCTGGAACGGCCAAACACCAGATGCTCGTGCAAGTTAAATTACATTTTTATTCCTTTTAATGGTTTCGTTGAATGAGTTACTTTAGTATTGCAAACGATCCAAAAAACTTTGTCTCGCATTTACTGTTTAAAAAAATATCCCATTTTCTATTTATTTTATACTTTATATAATTACCTGTTCAAAATGACATTTTTCTAGGTTTTATTTTCCACAGTCATTAACTTATTTTTTTTGATCAGAGCTTTTGTAAATAGAATGGCAACGCATTATTAAAAGCTGATTTTTTGAGATGCTCGTACTGATAATAATTTTTTTGTTTTTCGTCTACGGATTTTTGTTGAGGCCACAAACCGCATTCCCTAAACAACACCATGTTTTCTCATGATAATAAGTAAAAAATAAATAAATAAATCGTAAAAAGGTGAGAATTGCATAAGATTAAAAAAAACCTTTGTTAGCGTCATACCAAGCTTGCTTAATATCCCGAGCAGCCAAGGTAATACTTATATCGATAAAATCAATCTTTCATTTTCAAGTAAAAGAATTTTGACGTCTTAAGCTGTATGAATTTACTGTTGTTGAATACTACGCCTTTATATTAAATTTCTCATTGAAAATTATTTATCAATATACATTTAAATATGCCAACTTTCAGGCACAGAGGTAGCATGTCATCCTCGTGTTCTGGGAGTCCCGTTTCGGCTATGGTTGTTCTTGTGAGATGTGTGTATGTGTCCCCCTGTAAAAAGGGACTTCGCAACCAACTGTATTGAGTGTGTGGCTAATGTCGTACTCTTGGCCCTAGTTGGCGCTAATTGAAACAAAACCTTCGGCTTAAAATCTCATGATGTATCAGCGGGGCTTGTCCATGGCCATAAGTAACAATACATTAAAATATTTTACAAAATGTAGAAAAAAATATGTTATGCTATTATCCACTGAGCTATAGTACAAATCACTTAGAAGTAGTCATAATTTCAAAAAAGTATGAAAGTATTTTTAAAATATTAATTTTTAAAAAAATTCCGATTTTTCTGAAAATATTCATTTTTTGCCTTTTGTTATACACGTGTGAATTGTTAATTAACCATGACAAAATGGCAATATAATATACATATTAAACATAAAAGACACCAACTTCAAATTATAAAATTTTGGATTCATTATCATGTTGGAACACGATGTTGTTTTGGTTAGGAGGTTTGTTTTGAAGACTACGAAATTTACGGGCAAAAAATATTTTTACCCGCTTTTATCATTATTGCATTACTATTATTATATATGCTTTTCTGAAAATAAATGCGTTAACCTGCTTTATTATTACGTATGCTTCTTTGTCAGCAGATGCGTTTTTAAAAGGTTGACGTAGAACTATGATATGATAGCTGTTATTTCATCCCAAAACCGATCGATTTCCAAGTTTTTTTTTTGTCAATTAGAAAAATTGAAAATGAAAGTTAGAAAAACTATCATTATATATATATACCTATATATAGAGAGAGGGATAGAGACCTATAGAGAACTCTCATGATTGTTTCAAACCGGCTGAATTGTTTAATGACATCAATTAATTAAGATAATTACCGACGAAAATAATAATGTTCTTACATATAAACTTGAAATTTATTTCTACTATTTTTCTATTTTCTATTTATTGTGAACTGTTATGAAATAAGAAAAAATGGGTTTAATTAAAAAAATTCAGCAAAGAAAATTTTTCTAGCTAACAATTAGCGACTCAGTGTCAGTTAAAAAATCATTTACCTAGCAATAAATATGCCAGTAACGTACCCATTATCATCGCAATTTCTATAAAGGACTGCCATTTTACTTCCAAAATGACACCGGTAAAGAAAGCAACCCGCCTTCTCATTACCATTAGCCAGTGAACTTTGAGTGATACTACAGCTACATTACGCCTCTGTTCGCACGCCATGTGATCATTTGATGTCAACCGAATGTACTTTATCTAAGGCTAACTGGTGACAAAGACGATGAATGTGGATTTTTTCCCTTTTTGTTTTATGGAAAATTTCTTTTAGTGAATCAAGGTGTGTATTGGGATGAAATTAGGGATATTATATAAATCTGGGTTTAGCCTTTGATGTTTGTTTTGTTTATTATATTACTTTGACATAACGATATTTAAAAGTTTCCAGTCGTTTACGACATTAATGTTTTGGTGTATTAAGGTATATGTATTTGTTTGATGCATAAGCAGGTGTTGATTTACTAATTGTATCATTCTGATACTTTATCATTATATATATATATATATATATATACACAGCATTTTTGTATAATTTCTATAAAACCTATATAGCTCGATATTTTTGCAGGAAGCCTCAGAGGTTCTTGTGGGATCTATTCATGCCAAATTATTGCATATCGCAGGGTCAGTTTCGACATTATTATTTGGTAACCCATGTGTTTCGTCACTCAGTACACACACACAAA
Organism: Argiope argentata; assembly: GCA_026289955.1. Taxonomy (NCBI): domain Eukaryota; kingdom Metazoa; phylum Arthropoda; class Arachnida; order Araneae; family Araneidae; genus Argiope; species Argiope argentata. Next base: position 172,999 of record JAOUZG010037067.1, read on the forward strand.
CCCACATACGGGCGCGAGAGGAAACACACATACACACACACACACGTTTTCATAGTTACTTTAGACATAATAGGACTTTAATGCGGTATATAGACAGCAAACTATTCTTCAAAATGATAATCGATGACTATTAAACTATTTAGAAAATCATCCGTTTTATGATTTAAATTTGACGGATTTAGAATCACATAATAATTGAGAAAGGCTATAAATTTATTTATGCATTGTACAAACATTGGCAAATAATTTTTTTGTTCTAAAATATTTTATCCAACAAGAAAAGTTTGTCTAGACACGATTTCCCAATACTTTTTGCAATATATTATTTGACATAATTCGTTACCAATTCATGAATACTTTTTAAATATGCAGTATTAAGCATTATATAAATATCATACATACATTCTGGTAATATTAATCAAACACATGGAATGCAAATACCTTCATATAACTGATGTAAGTATGGACCTGAACTAATTTACTATGGTTTAATTTTATTTTGTTCTGTTTGTTTATTTTATTTGACATTTGTGTAGTAATTTATTTTAAAATAAAATATATTATGTCTCGAAATTGAAAATATGAATCTCGAAAATGATGATATTACGGTCTGGGTTATTAGCCAATTAGCAAGTGTATTTGATTTAGACATCTCTGCTAATACCTTAGGAAATATTTTAAATATCTGGGTAGAACTAATAGGTTTCAATTTTTAAATCATATTTTTGGATAAACAAAATTTGTTTGAATTATTTAATGTAATTTGGAGTATGGTAACTATACAGTATGCGCCAAAGTATACAGTACTGAAACTCTCGCATCTCAAACACGTGGATGCGTTTATAGACGAAATATAGTTACGACTACACATGTTTTCAATAGTGAAAAGGATGTTGTGTTATGCAGTTGTTGGGAATGGGTCTCTCGATGGAGGAAAATTATATATAGTTGAACATTATTTCCGCTCATGCGGAGGTGATAATGAAGGCGAACCGAATTTTAAAATATTCAAGAACAATTCCAAGAAAGCTACACTAAGATGGCTCAAATTACCAGTTATGTTGTCTACTGTTAAAATTAGCCATTATGGTGGTGCACTGTTTCGACATAAAGGGATGCTTACTTGTAGGAGATATTAAGGACAGTTAGTTCAAATGTGATGATCCACCAAGAATTGTTCCACCATGAAATGAGAAAATCCTTTCTTCTTGCAGGGACCTTTGTTTCACCAAGAACTGTACCATCATGAAAGAGAAAATCATCTCTTCTAGCGGGGGTTTGCAGGAACATTTGTTTCACCTAGAAATGTACCAGCATGAAGTGAGAAAATCATCTCTTCTTGCAGGAACATTTGTTTCACCAAGAACCGTACCAGCATGAAGTGAGAAAATCATCTCTTCTTGCGGGAGTTTGAAGGGAGTTTTGTTTCACCTAGAACTGTACCAGCACGAAGTGAGAAAATCTTCTCTTCCCGCGGAAATTTGCAGGAACCTTTGTTTCACACAGAACTGTGCCAGCATGAAGTGAGAAAATCATTTCTGTTTGCAGGAGTTTCCAGGAACCTTTGCTTCACCAAGAACTGTACCAGCACGAAGTGAGAAAATCATCTCTTCTTGCGGGAGTTTTCAAGAACCTTTGCTTCACCAAGAACAGCACCAGCAAGAAGTGAGAAAATCATTTCTGCTTGCGGGAGTTTCCAGGAACCTTTGCTTCACCAAGAACTGTACCAGCACGAAGTGAGAAAATCCTCTCTTCTTGCTGGAATTTGCAGGAACCTTTG
>JAOUZG010037067.1:174788-227112 GCA_026289955.1 Argiope argentata
GAAGTGAGAAAATCCTCTCTTCTTGCTGGAATTTGCAGGAACCTTTGCTTCACCAAGAACTGTACCAGCATGAAGTGAGAAAATTATCTCTTCTTAATGGAATTTGCAGGAACCTTTGTTTCACGAAGAACTGTACCAGCATGAAGTGAGAATATCATGCATTCTTGTAGGAGTTTGCAGGAACCTTTGTTTCAGGATATGTTTGAGAATCTAAATGAACACTGTCTACAACAAGGTGGTGTACACTTTGAAAACGTATTTTATAGGCCGTGGTAATTAACAAGCTAATAGCATGTATGTATGCATGTATGTTACTTTCTTTTAAGGGAAACTAAACTCAAAGATGACAATAATGTGCTTTTCCTCATCTTTTCATTTCATAACTGTATATTAAAGCACATACTGATTTTTCTGAAAATGTATGAAAAATGAAAAGTGTTATACAGACAGAAAGGAATTACAATTGTTGTTGTTGCCACCAATTATTTTTGGGAGAATTATAAAATTAGTCCATTTTGTTTCCTTTTTATAAACAAGTACAAAAAGACCTTAATATTATTTACTATACTTATTCCTTAATATTAATATTATTTTATATTATTAATTATATTACATAATTACATATTATTAAGTAACATACTAAAGATATTAAGATGCATTCTACAGCTAAAGATATGAGAGTGGAAAACATAATAGCACGAATTCTTTATTACAAATCCAAGTCCATGATTTATTTATATTCAAACATTTTTGCTATTCACGATAAAAAATTTTTTTAAAATGAACATTAAAATGTTGTAAATTATGTAGAAGAATCATACGAATTCCAACATATGATTCTTCTATTAATTGAGAACATATGATTCTTTTATTAACATATGATTCGTCTATTAATTCACATTACAATAATATGAATTCCACAGGATAACATACGACTATAATTAAAGTTAATTGCCATTTGTTATAATCAGTGTAATATATTTTTTATCTTTACATTAGCGAATGACATTTTCTATGATAATACCTAGGAGTCAGCATCAAAGTGTCATTGTCAAAGATGTCACAACAAACGGTTTCAATTCAAATGCAATGATGCTAACGCATCTGCTGTTTCTTCATATTGAAGAACGATTCCATTTGTGAGAATAACTATGGATCACAACTAAAGTATCTATTTACGTAGAAACTATATGACTGTGACTACCCATCTCATAAAGAGAAACTATGACTTGTAGCCCAATATTGGAGAACGTTTTCTCTGTTCTTAAAGATAATCAGGTGTCACTAATACAGGGTCACTAATTTAGACGTCGTATGATCGGATTTAATCATAATTGGTTCCGTGTCGAGACACTTGCCCCAACGAAGCACCATAGTTTATAGCCCTCTATCGGAGAATGTGTTGTCTCTGAATATAACGGGGTGGAATTCATGGCATCATGAGACCTATATTTCTTGTCACAGAAGACAAACTTAATTTGCAGTTAGAATGGGCAGAGTATATGCAATTCAGAAAGGATGATAACAGCAATGTAAAATGAATAAAGAAGCATTTCACAGAAAAGGTTTAAAGGTATTTATAAAAAATGGAGAAGAATAGTGTATTAAATAAATATTGATTGAAAAAATATGATTGCATTCTCCTGCGATACATCTTTCTAGCTATTTTTTCTAACAAAGTTGCTCAAGTCATTCACAATAATAAATATTTAAAACATTATAATAATAAATATATTACATCATTTTTATATAAAAATATTTATTATTATTATATCTTAATAATAAATAATAATATTTATTATTTTCATAGTAATAAGTATTACTGGCTGGTATTATAGTTCGTGATTGTTCAGTAGTCTAACTGTAGTTCTGGGGGTTTATCAGTATTTTTTAGTCTTTGAAATTTCTGTTTTAATAATCAAAGAATTTAGTATGTATAGAATTTTAGTTTATTCAGAATAAAATTATAAATAAATTTAATTAAACTTTAATTGCAAATTACAGGCAGGTTCTATATGAAATGTAAAAAGAGACAAAATGTTTCGATAACATTAAAAACGAGGAATTTAAAAATATTTTAAAGACTAAAAAGTAGAATGTAACAAAAATACAATTTTTTTTAAATGCATTTTATATCAGTGACAAAAATGAAGAAAAAAAATATGAAAAAGATAGATATGAATTTAAACGATTAAAAATCCACTGAAAATAATATATTTTAATTAATATATGAAAACACACATTTTTTATTATGAATATCTATTTCACCAACAGTTCCAACTATATATTAATGTAATTGATTTCGTCTTGATTAAATATTACTGGCAGGAGTAATAGTCTTGATTGATTTCGTTAATTTAAATATTTTTAATTTTTCATTGGTTGACAATAAAAAGAAATACCCTTTTAAATTAGGTTTTCGCCATCAGAATTAAATATTTTGATTGGTTTGCAAACTCTAATTCGTCAGTTACGAATAAGAAAATCATGGGCAAGTCCTTATTTATGGCGTATTTAGAGATCAGAAATTTTTATAAAAAATAAAAATTGGCGAAATAGTGCAATGAGGGTTGAAGCGGAATGATGCCATTTTATTTAATTGGGAATTCACTTTGAAATAACACATGTGTTTATAAAAATTACTTCGAAAATGATAAATGATTGGGAGTAGCTTACTATTACCCAGATAATTCTGGTTAAAAAGCATTCATATCAATTTAAAAGTCAATGAAATCAGAGAAATGCCTGGAACTGGGTTAAAGATTCCTTTGCTTTGAAAATAATTTAAACTAAACCCTTTGGTGGGAAATTGTTGCCAAAAACTTTAAATCAACTAAAAGGTACATAAATAATGTATTCTAAATGCAGAAATGCTCCATTTTATGCATAAATTTTTAATTATAAAAACAGTACCTAAATGATTTTCCCATTAAAATATTTTGAAATACCGAATTATAATACATATAGCTCATAATTTATTTTGGAAATTTTACATCTTGGAAATTTTACACATGTTTATTAAGCTATGTATTCCCTTAAATTTCTGTTTATATCTTTACGCAACCATTATTAGCAATAATAGCAATGAGTACATATTAAAAAATCGTCATATTTCACACTATATTTATTCTTAAGTTTAAAGCTTTATTTTGCTAACTTATAAATTTCAAAAATTTGATGAAAAAAGTGAGCTGAATTCTCAATTTAAATTTTAACTACCCCGAAAAAAATCTCCACAAGTTTGCTTTTTTTAAAAATTGATCAAGATTTTAATTAAAATTTCCAAAAAGTTGCCCTGAGGTATAATTTCCAAATTGCAAAATATTTATGTTATAATATTTATTATAAATATTATGCAAAATATTTATAAATATTTTTTATATATATTTATTATTATATGTGTCAAATTTGCTAGCTCTAGTTCATATGGGCTCGCATGCATTTAGTCAACACATACATAGCCACACACAAATTCATCTTTATTGTTACGTTTTTAGCGTAGCGAATTCGGATTGAATTGACTTTATTTGAGGACAGCACAAACAAATTTATTTACAGCTATTTACAGGTATATACAGGATGACTTGAAAAAGTAAAACTTCAGAAAACACAATTCAGCAATAATCAGTCACTTACAGCGTAAATGCAAGTCTAACGCACAAGAAACACAGTTTGCAAAACAGCTATAGCATAGCACAGCAACAGTAAATCACAGCGAGCTCAATAACACAGCGTTAACATCAAACGCAAACACAGCTCTCTAATAACAAGCGAAAGTCCGCTAGTAAAGCGAAAAGCTTCTCCTTGAGAGAGTAACTCTCAACGAATTCACTCACTGACTCCTTTTACGGCAACCCTTCCCTTATATAGCCGGGCCCGCGTCACGAGAAGAAACGCGGCGCAGCCTGAATTGTCTCGGGGTTACCAGAATATTCCTCGCGCCAAGTCAACTCGCCTGGCGCAAAGCACCTTATGAAGCGCCGCCAACATTTCCACCTGCGGCGCGCATTTCGCCCGCTTGTAACATTATAATTAGTAAAGATTTATGAAAAATACTAATTCCTTCATGCATTTTGGTATGGGCTTTATGCTTCCACTATTTTCTTATAGTATACATTTTTTATTGATTTTTTTACTTTTTAGTACTTTAATAAAAGTATGATTTAAAGCTTTATATTTAATCAATAGATAATAAAATGGAGATACGCATGAACGCGGAGGGAAAAGGGTAGAGTGAGGAGAGAGATCAACCAGAGAGTCGATGAGAGATGGAAGGAGGAATGTTAAGAGGCGAATCAGAAGTGGGAAACAATGCATTATGGAATTGATAAAGCAAGAGATAGGAGGTCAGTCGGAATAGAGGACTAATGAAGCGAGAGAGAAGATATCAGTCTGGGTCTAAAACTGAGGAAATCGAAAGATGATGTGCTTTTTGTATTTTGTTTTAAGTGTACCCGCATCTACATGTTAATCAAATTTTGGGACTTCAACTGGATGTGATCACTGTGTTTACCGCTCATATAAAAGAAATGCCATATCTTACAATTACAAAAGAAGTCAATTATATAATCTGATAAACACGATTTACGAAAGCATATTATAATTTTTTTATAGTTTACTTAAAGTAGGCAAAACATTTAAGGCTTTTATAATTCCTGATTTAGAGTTAAAAAGTTTGCAAAAGAAGAAAATCTGCTGCATGAGTATATTTTGCGACATCGTGTAATCTGTGTAAAGTGTTTTGGAAGCCTTTTCAAACACTGGAGGAAAGACAAGAAGTGAGGTACTTCATGTCCTCCAAAGGTAATGTTAACTGAAGTGTTTTCTTTTATCAAACAACGTCCTCTTAAAGCTCTGATGATTAAAAAGAATTTGTTTTTATTTTATATTATTGTGAATTTTTTCCTCCCAAAACAGAACACATTCTTATTGTAGCATATTCTTACGAAAGGCAAAACTTTTTTTAAGAACAACCTTCCTAAAGCAATGAAATAATCCTAAAACAAAGACCTTCGAGGTTTCTATGGAACTTACAAAATGGGAAGCAATGCATTCTTTTTTGAAAATTCGTATCCTTTGACTTAATAGAATGTAAGATAAAAAAAATATATTTGTTTTAACCTTTGGACTTTCGGAATTTTTAGTTACATAAAATCAAGGGACCATGAATTAAAAGAAATTATCTCTCCGAAATTAGGAACAATTTGGGATTAGTTTACTTTTGATTAGTTTTTGTACTATGTAGATGCAAACCTCATTAACCTAATCACCAGATCGAAGGAAATTAACCTTCTTTTATTCCAGACTTTTTAAAATTCAAGTCCCGTTAAAACTTTGAAAACCTGTTGTTTATAATTTTTATGATCGAAGTTATAAGATATTTCAAATTATTAAAATAGAATCAATATAAATTCTATAATACATTATTTTAATTGAGAACAGATAAAATATGTTAAGATTTCTGGTGCGATTAAATAATATTTATTTTTAGCAACTTTATTTTAGCAAGATCTCAGTCAATTTCTTCAATTGTTCTCCGTTGATATAGTGTAAAAATGGGATTAGATTCCCTATTTTCCCTTAATTTATAAAGAGGGAAAAACTTTTATAATTGAGAAGTGTAAATGATGATATTATAAAATAAAACTTGCTGAAGATACTCTTTGGTTAATCTGTTAATTTAATTAAATTTTTATTCTCTACTAACGAAAATATTTAGCAGAGGATTTCAGAACAAAATTTTGAAGTTTGCATAATATTTATAATAATAAATTATGAAACAAAATTTTAGTAGGACATATTTTTAAAATACTGCTTTTTAATAAATATAAGAAATTGTGATTTTAATAGTCTCTTTAATTTATATTTTTCTAATTAGAATTTTATTTACAGAAATATTAGAATTGAAAAAAACAATAAAGCAATTTAATATTTAATACAAAAAATATTTTCTTTTTAACTTTGAAACCTATATGCTTGAGAAGTATGAATGATAATATTACATAATAATACTTTCTGAGCATAATCTTTGGTTAATCAGTTAATTAAATAAAATTTTTATTCTGAACTAATGAAAATATTTAGTAAAGGATTTGAGAATAAATTTTTCATGTTTAGATAATATTAATAATAATAAATTATAAAAAGAACTTATTAGAATATATTTTTAAAATTCTGCTTTTTAATACACAAATGAAAATGTGGTTTTAATTGTTTTTTATATTCATGTTTTTCTTATTCGAGTTTTATTTACAGAAACATTAGAATAGAAAAAGATAATAAAACAATTTAATATGTAATACAAAAATATGTATAATTTCTAACAGAATTTTTTAGTGGCAATTATTATTTTTCTCCAATATAACAATTCAAAAAATGTGTAATTCATTTTTAATTCGATACGTGTATTAATTAGATATTTGTCCACAATATTCTAACATTATGTTTTTTTAATATTTTGAAACTTAAGTATCGTCAACTTTTTTAATTTAATTAAAATTTAATTCTCTACGAAGGACATTATACAATAGAGAATTTGAGAAAAACTGTTTCAACAATGCATGGTATTTAAAATCATGAATTTTAAGTTAAATTTTAAAAAGTAAGGCTCAATTAAATATGTCTGCTTTTTACAGTGCTTACTAATACATTGTTTTAAAAGTTATTTTTCTTTAATATAATCACAACTAGCGTATTGAGATCATAAATGTTTGTAAAAAGGCTATATTAATCTGATATGAACTAATCAAATATAATAATTCTTTTGAAATTTTCCACTGATAAAAAATCTTAATAAAGCTTTAATCCTAATTTAAAGCTTTATAAGGAATTTAAAATAAAAATGAGCAAGTGAGAAAAATGTTAAATGCAAACGATTTTCAGATGGAAATGCAAATAAAAAAATTAGCAGTAATTATAATTTAATATTCTTTTAATAATTATAAATTAATTAGCAGTCATTCTAATTACAGGATATGGTTGTAATATCTGCAACTTGGTTTAAAATCTTACAAATATATAATAATTGCTTTTCATAAAAATTCAAATTTATATTACCATATTTCCTTACTTATTTATTTTCATAAATAATTTCTTTTTTTTAAAGTTTCCTAATTACTTTCCAAATACTTTTTCAATTACTTTCGTAAATTTTGTTACAACTATTCCATTAAATTAGATTTTTATCGATATGTTTAGGATTTAAAAATCAATAGTATAGAACATTTCTTGTGTAACTAATAGCACACCCCTGCTGATACGATCAGCGGATTTTAAGCCTAAGAAATGCACCTCTTGTTTTACAAGTAGCGTCATCTAGGGCAAAGAGTACTACTTAGCTACTCACACGTCACAAACTTTTTTAGAGGGTGGACTTCATGCAAATTCATTCATTCATCCCAGATGGCAATTTAGATCTCGAACAGAGAACTATCACCTCTTACCCAGTCCCTCCAGTTGTATCACTCTCGACATGGATGACTTTCCGACCACGAACAGATTTAACGAGCGCCAGCAGCCATTACACTCGGGGAATCTTTTGGCAGGTGAGCTTCGACCCTTAACCTAAGGAGTACGAGTCAAACTGTCTACCAACCAAGCCATCCCGGCCTACATTTTTGCTTATATGCTAAATATATACTGTCGAAATAAAATGATAATTTTTTTTAACTAAGATTATAAATAGATTATCTCTAATTCACGTCAACTTGTCATTTCCACTTAATCATTCATTAGAACTATAATCACTAAAATTTTGTTTGTCTTGTTCTCTTTTAAACTAGATATCCTTACTTATAGTTTAAATTTCTATTTTCTTATTTAAATTTGCTTTATTTGTTTTTTATTTGTTCCACAAATTAAAGAAATTCACCAATCAGTATTACAAGATATCCACGGCACCTTGTTTGATGTCACTTAGAAAACAGCACTATCTACTCCACCTTCTACTGATTAAGTGATGTCACTGCAGCAGACTGGGATGTTTGCCTCCACCCCAAAACATTTATTAGAAATGTTCTTTTATTTTCAATTAAAAGCGAATGCAACAGAACGCATTACAATTAAACGACTTTATGATGCAGAGAATTAATCAAAGTAAAAAGCAGAAAATTTCAGCAGATATGGGATAAGAGTTATAATTTTTGATATTGCTTTTAGATAAGTAGTCCTATAATGTTATGAATGTGCAGATAGAGTCTCATAAAACCTACTAAATATTCAAAATATTTAAAATAGTTCTATGAGAAATGTTTATGCTATTTTTTAAATACTCATAATAAAATTTTATTTCTAATAAATGAGACTTTAGTTTATTATTAATTTCTTTTCAAAACGGAAATATATTTTGTAAGTTTATTCGCTGCTTGTATTAAGTTGCTGATTTGCTTGATTTATCAAGTTCTTCGTCAAAATAAAGGGTTCTTTATAATGCATGACTTTTCTCTTTTTTACAATAAATTATGTGTGTTGAATATTTGTATATAATTCAAGTAAATTACTTAAAAATATTTGAATAAATTAACTACATAAAACCATCCAGAAAATAGCCTGAGTTGTACTGCCAGTTTCACAATATTGTACAATAATATTCAATATAATATTGATGATTAATATAATATACTATTATGCTTAAACAAAACTGTGCCGAAAAGTGTTCTACTAGATAAAAATAGTTTTTATTTTGTATATTTTAGGAAAAATCAAGCAAATAAATTTCTAATGAAATAACGATAATGGTTCGAATCTTTCTGGAAAAGTAATCGTCCTTGAAAATCATGCAAAAATTATTAATAAAATCTAATTAAATTTGATAAAAAAGAACGTAGAAATTATGTCGATTCAAATTATTCAATCGCTTAGTATATAATAAACTAAAAAATTAAAAATTAGTTAATTATAAATTATAAATTAATTAAAAATTATAAACTAAAATGCTTATCATTGTTCATAGGGTGAACGAAATTAATTAATTATAAATTATGAATTATTTAAAAAATTATTAATTAATTAATTAATTCAAAAATAAAATAATACCAAAGATGTATATTTCCATTTTTCAATGTTCAATTATAACAAATGTGACATTTCTGGATCAAGGAAAGTATAGTATCCTTTCTAAATTTTTCTGAAAATATGCAGGCTCTTTCATTTGTATTGTTACGTTTTTAGCGTAGCGGGTTCGGATTGAATGGACTTTAGTTGAGGACAGCACAAACAAATTTATTTACAGCTATTTACAGTTATTTACAGGATAATTAATAAAGTAAAAATTTCAGATAAATACAATCCAGCAATCAACAGTCAATTACAGCGTAAATTCAAGTCTTACGCACGATAAAAACAGACTACAAAACAGCTATAGTATAGCACAGCAACAGCGAGCTCAATAACACAGCGTTAACAGCAAACGCAACTCACTAATAACAAATCCTCTAGATCAGCGAGACGCTTTTTATTTCAGAGCCAACTCTCAACTAACTACGGTGGTTGATTTCTTGGGGCACCTAGCCCCGGCAGGGGCTAATCCCCGGTCATGGCTGTAGTGCTTCCTCATTGCGATCATTTACTGCCGTGGTCATCTTCGAAGTGGACTGGAAAAATGCTGGAGGAACTTTTATAGTAGCTGTTAGAGAGTAGGGGTGAGTGAGGTGGCGAGAGTCAGGACGGGTTTTGATTGACTATTTAGGAGTGGTGAGCGTGGAGTTAAGCACCTTGTGGGAACTTTAGACTTAGTACTGAAGGAGGAAACTTTATCATCATGAAGTTAAGTTTTAGATATGAGAAGAAAAAAAATTAAATTAGAATAATTTGGTAATGAAGTAAAGTTAAAGTAAGATATTTCTGGGTCTTCTGATTTTAAAGTTCGGCGTGTATCTCGGGATATTTAGGATGGCTTCGTTTTCACTTTTTTCTAGGTCAACAAAGAAATTTTCCGCAAGTTTTTTAATAAATTTTTTTAGTGGGGGATAATCTAATGCAAGGTACATGTTTTTACTTGGCATATACCATTGCATTTTGCAGATGTTTCGGAGAAATCTGGTTTGCAGTCTTTCAACTAAGATTAGGTTTGATTTAGGCGCATAACCCCACACTGGACAAGCATATGTAATTACTGGACGCAAATAGGCGGTGTAAATAAGTATTTTATTTTTCCTAGTCATTTTGGAGCCTCGAGAGATTAAGGGATATAATTTACGAGTTAGGTCTCGAAACTTGTTGATTAGATAATTAAAGTGGGGCTTCCAAGTTAATTTACTGTCTAAAATGACTCCTAAATATTTACATTCCTCAGACCACGGGATAGTTTGATTTTTAATTTGAAGGGGGCGGAATTTCTTAGCTTTATATCTACTAAAATAAATGGCTTCAGTTTTTGAGGCATTAATTACGATTTTCCATTTGGTGAACCAGTCCTCAAGAGATTTAATATGTCTATTCAGAGCTATTGTAATGTAATTTGGATTTTTATTGCGCGCTAGTATTGCAGTATCATCAGCATACATGCATATTAGGGTATTAAATTGTTTCGGTATGTCATTTATAAAAATAGAAAAAAGAACTGGTCCCAGCTTAGATCCTTGAGGAACACCTGCTAGAATCGGTTTGATAACTGAAAAAACATTGTTCAGTTTGATCCTGAAGGATCTGTTGCTGAGGTATGAAATTAAAATTTTGATTAGGTGCGGGGGTGTATTGTAATTTATTAATTTGTAAATAAGGCCTTCGATCCAAACTCTGTCAAAAGCTTTCTGGATATCGAGAAAAACTGCTGCAATGTATTGTTTGTTGGAAAAACCTTCTTCGATGAATTCGGTTACCCTGAGCAGTTGGTGAATGGTAGAGAGAGCATGACGAAAACCAAACTGTTCTGGGATTAAAATATTGTTTTTATTAAGGTGGTGATTTAATCTAGTTAATATTACGTGTTCAGCGATTTTACTGATAGTGGGGAGAAGCGAGATGGAGCGATAGCTACTGGGATCAGTTGGATCCTTACCAGGTATAATGATTGGGATTACTGCAGCAGTTTTCCAGGAACTTGGAAAGAATCCTAATTTAAGCATATTATTAATAATATTGGCTAGAAAGTTAACATAATTATCAAGTAAATTTTTAATCATCTGGTTACTAATATTGTCTATTCCAGATGCTTTTTTTAATATTTAGATTTTTAATATAATATTTTAGTTCGTTAAAATTAGTGGGGGAGTAGTCGTTAAAATTGGGGGGGAGGGAGTCTTGAAAGCTATTGACTGTGTTATTTACAAGATGCTCTGTTGTGGGATCATGAGTGTCATTAGGTTTAAATTGATTCTCAAGGCTTTCCGCCAGGCAGTTTGCTTTGTCATTATCGTTAATTGCAATACTAGTTTGGCCATTTAAGGGCGGAATCTTGTGTTGTTTATTTTTGTGCGATTTAACTAATTTCCAAATGGATCCGTCTTCTGCGTTGGTGTTTACGATTTTGTTGACGAATTCATTATTATCGAGTTGTGTGCCTATTTTAGTGATTTCTCTATTTAATCTATTCATGAGTCTCTTGAAAACTGGGTCCCTAGTATTCTGAAAAATCTTCCTGGCAATGTTTCTATCTCTTATGAGGGTTCTCATTTTGGAGTCTATATGTTTTTGGTTGGTCATACTGGGAGCTGATGCTTCCATTTTGGCTTTGAGGATTTGAGTTTCTAGATGCTTGACGGAGGCTTCTAATTCGCTGGTAGAGCAGTTTTCTTGGCTAAGCGGAGTTTCTGATTGGCTGAGAAGGTAGTTGAAATTTTTCCAGTTAGTCTTGTATATAGAGGAGTTTATTGGAAGCGAGTATTTGAAGTAAAAATTTAGTAGGATGGGGTTGTGATCTGAGTTAAGCTCAGGGATAGATTTAATGTCATAGGGGTAGTGGAAGTTATTTACTATTGTAAGATTTAGGGTGTTAGCGGAGTGGGAACCAAATCTAGTGGGGGAGTTAGGTGCAAGAATTTCGAGACCGGCCTGTTGGGCGAAGTGGTAAAGGGAATTGCCTCTTGGACTTTTACATTTACAGCCCCAGCTAACGTGGTGAGCGTTGAAGTCGCCGCAAAAAATTTGAACCGGGCCTAATTGCATTAGAATTTCAAGATCAAAAGTAAAATTAGAAGTATCATTGCTTGGGGGGATATACACAGATGTTAAGATTAGAGGTTCCATATTTTTAATATTAATTTTAATCACGCTAGCTTCTACATGTTGTAGGACGGGTGGGGGACCTCGCTATGAGGTATACCGTTTTTGATTAAAATAGCGGTTCCTCCTCCTGATTGATTAATGCGATAACTATAGTACGAAAAGTAATTAGCCAGGAAGATTTTTTTTTGTGGTCTAAGGTGGGTTTCTTGCAACAATATTATATCGGGATTATACTTATTTACAAAATTACGGAAATCAAACATTTTATTTTTAATGCCATTTGCGTTCCAGTAAATAATACGAAGCTGTGGCGATTGAATTTTAGGTATTATTTTTGAGCGCCTGATCACTAAAAGCACTGAGGAAAATTGCAAATTTTTCCGCTGGATCTTTTGCATCTTTTAATTTACTTAGTTCAATGAATAGTTTGGGAAATTCTCTAACGAGCTGGTTGAACGCTCTCATTGCGTCAACAACGTTTACTAGTTCAGTTGGGTTTACTGTTTCAACCTGATCGCGACCGTGGCCGTCATGTGGCGCCAACTCTTGGCTATGGTTTTTGCTGAAGTGGCTCGCGTATGAGATATTTTTCCTAACAATGGATTGTGATTTCAGGAAATAGTTATTTCTGTTTTGTGCTGCTGAGGGTAGTTTTGGAAATTTCGGACAACCTCTATAGGAGGCGATGTACCCATATTCTAGGCAATTTATGCATTGAGGGTTATCGATGACTTCCTTTAGGGTGCAGGCGTTTGTTTCATGGTTTTTTCCACATTTTAGACAGTGGGCTTTAAAGCCGCAATTATTTGCAGTATGGTAGAAGTTGTTACATTTAAAGCATTGCGTCACCATAGGGCGACCTTTAAAGTGCTCGACTGAAATACTTAAGTAGCAGATATGCTTGATGTTAAAGATTTCCTCAACAGCTTTAGTTTTAGGTAATTCAATCAGGTAGAATGGTAATGGCTCCTTCGTTCTAAACTTTGTCATTTGAGAGATTTTTATCACAGGAATATTTTTATCTGTTAGACTATTTTCTATTTCTTGAATGCTAAAGTGGTGGGGGAGACCCTTAATTACGACTTTTAGTGGTCACTTGTCCTTTGGTGTAATTACATAGTGCTCAAATTCATTAACATTGCAGAATTCTTGGATTTTTTTTTGTGTTGGTCTATTGTATGGGGGAAAATTCTTACGTACTCATTACTGAATTTATTAGTGGTTTCACCACAGCTTTTATTTATCATTTCAAGTATTGCTTTGAGATTGTCTACTGCTTTTAACATTATCGGGGGTATTTTGGGATCAGTTGATTTATCTGCATTTATCTCGGGTTCTTCAATAGTAAGACCGGTAAATCGGTTGTGAATGGGGATATGGCTAACAGCTGGTTCTTTAGAGATAGTTCTAGAGACTTTCCTTTTAGAGGGGGATTTCAATTGATTACTTTCGCGCGCCTGATGGGGGGAATTTTTTATAGTACAGTTAACGTCCTAACAAACACCAAGAGAATTCAACTCACCCCTGGCGTCTTCTGAGGATTTGGCGAACTTCTTCCTGTGTCCATCATGCATCTCAGTGATGTGGTGTGAAGGACCGCAATCTTGTCTTGCTTTTATGTAGGTATGATTAAACATTTCAACTTGATAATTCAGTTCCTTGATAGAGGTGACTAGCATTGCATATTTAGCGCAGTGTTCACAGGGACGCTGTGTAGCATGTTGAGCGGTGTCGCATGACACATCGATGTTCATCGATTCATTGTTTTGCGCTGCGCATCTTTTCTTATTTGGCTCCATCATCGACCCTTCCAAAACTAATCCTAAAAAGAACGAGTCGGATCTAGGAGTTTCATCTAAGGTTGGCTGAGACAGTGTGGTGGTTGAAAAGCAGAGCTGGAACGTATACGACCTCCCAGATTAAATCCCAAGCACCGAAATGAAAACAAGAATAAATTTTCTCCACTCAGTTTAAAATCAAACTCTCGAAACTCAAAAACACAATTATAAATTCATAGAACAACGACAACAAACAAACTGAACTGCCGTAACTACGGCAACTGAACTAACAACTGACTCTCAACTGAACTAACTACTCGCTCCGGCTATTCGTCCTTATATAGCCGAAAAGCACGTGCACCTGAATCTCGTGAAAATTCTCAAAACAACGCGCACAATCTAGAGGCTACTAGACTATTCCTTTCGCCAAACCAATCAAGCTGGTGCGAGGCTCCTCGCCACACGTCGCCATCTTGGCGAGTTTTCATACCACTTGCTCACTTGTAACAGTATCTAAGCGAATAATGATTAACGCATCACTCATTTAATTAAAATAAATTTCAAAATTTCGAAAATTTAGTTTCTAACAATCAGGCAACTTGAAAAAATCCCTAGATGATAAAGGTGACCTGATATTATCGAAGTATTTATATAATTGCTTCAATGAAGCGTCATTGTAGTGAAGTAAGGTAACAAACTCCTGCAAAATCTTGCGGATTGTGTGTTGTCTTGCTGATTTTTGTTAGAATCCTTTTGGACTCATTTTCAGAGATTAAAACTAATAGAGAAAATTTTCATAAAGTTCTGAAGGACTTTGACGAAGGTTTACAAATGATTTGTCAATTAAATTCAAAAAGTAAAACAACAACAACAACAAAAAAACGCAATTTGGTGGACACCTAAAATTTCCATTATGAGAAGTAAAACTAGAGCCTTAAGGTGAAGGTATCAAAAGACTTCTGACTCACAAGAAAGAATTCAATGGAATATGAAATATAAGGAAAATTTAGCTAAATACAAATTAATGATACCCCAAGCCAAAAAGGAATGTTTTAGAAACTTCTTAAGAGATATCACTCAAAAAAAATTATGGCAACGTTAAGAATATCATTAAAGACAAAGGCATGATAATCAAAATAGGACAGATTATCAAAGAAAATGGAGAACTTACAAAAACTTACGATGAAAGTCGGGATTATATTTTGATGAGGCATTTCCCTTTTATAGTAGATTCTCAGGACTAGGCAAATATTAGCCTTGAAGATTTGGATATGGTAGAATTCACGCCAAATGAAATAGAAAACACATTATTAAGTATGAAAAAAAAGAGTGCTCCGGGATATGATGGTTGGAGTGTGGAAAAAATACAGGAATTGTTTTATACCAACAAAACATGGATGACAAAAATATATAACACATGTCTGAAACTTGGTTTCTTTCCGGAAATATGGAAGACTGCAGAAATTGTTTTAATACCTAAGGAAGGTAAAGATGTCAAAGAATATAAATCCTATAGGCCTATATGCCTCCTTCCAGTTATGGGGAAGGTATTAGATAAACTGGTTACTAAAAGACTTTCTTATTATTTGGAAAGTAACGCTCTTTTGCACGAAAATCAATATGGCTTCCGCAAAAATAGAAGTACAATTGATGCACTTAAAGTTATCATGAATTACATAGGCGTAGCTAGAAACGAAAAACAAATTACTTGTATTGTTTCATTGGATATTACTAATGCATTTAACTCTATAAAGTGGTCTGATCTAAGAATTTTATTCAAAAAATACCAAGTCCCACTGGCTTTAAACAATATATTGAATGACTTTCTTCTTGGCAGAGCTATTTTACTGACTGATGGATCTAAATGGAAATACAACCAGGGCGTTCCACAAGGTTCTAGTTTGGGACCCTTACTTTGGCTTCTTGTCATAAACGAATTACTTATTGAATTTAACGATGATGCAAATACTTTAGTGCAAGCTTATGCGGATGATATCATTATTCTCATGAAGGCTTCTGCCTCATACTTATTCACTTATAAAAGTAAACTAATCATGGATAAACTGGAAAAATGGGCGAACAACTTTAATCTACAATTTAATAAAAATAAGTCTGTTTATGCTATTATCAAATATAAAAAAGATGTAACGCATTTTCCTGGTATAAAGCTGTACAATCAAAGATTATCATAATCCAAATATATCAAATATCTTGGAGTTACTTTCGACCCAGCTCTTACATTTTTGCCACACCTTGGTTTTGTTCAAAATAAGGTAATAAAAATTCAAGAGAAGTTGAGAAGAATAACTAGAGCTACCTGGGGCCTAAAACCTAAATTAATGAAACAAATTTATCTGGACGTCATTGAAAAGATTATTTCTTATGGATGTGAAATATGGTACAGAAATTTAGTCAAAGTAAATAATAAACTTATCTCTATTCAACGTCAATCCCTATTAGCTATTACCAAATGTTACTCAACAGTATCTAATGAGGCTTTACAAGTTTTGAGTGGATGCCCACCGTTAGATCTTAAAATACAACATATGATTGCAGTCTCAGTAACCATAAAGCAACATAAAATCTGTTAAAATGTAGACGGTAAAATTAATATCGAATTTACAAAAAACACAGCCCCGTGGGAGTATGAAAAAATCAATTGGAGATTCTTTAACGGGATTAAAACTAGAAACCAAATATATACTGATGGTTCTAAATTAAATAACCGAGTGGGATGCGCCTTTGTCTTTTTTCAGGATGGAGTTGAAAGAAATAATAAAATGTATAGATTAAATGATTTAACTGTATATATAGCAGAACTTCTAGCTATATATATGGCAGTTAAATTCATAATAAGCGAAAATTTGATAAATGCGGACGTCATCTCAGATTCAAGATCAGCCCTACAAACACTGCAAGCTCCAAGCGAAGATAAAAATTTCCTACAGGAAATAAAAAAGTTAATAGTTAAATCTAAACTCAATATTAATTTGACTTGGGTTAAAGCACATATAGGGATTGAGGGTAATGAGAGAGCAGATTTTTATGCAAAAGAAGCAACTAAAAAAGAGACTGTTGATTATTT
Organism: Argiope argentata; assembly: GCA_026289955.1. Taxonomy (NCBI): domain Eukaryota; kingdom Metazoa; phylum Arthropoda; class Arachnida; order Araneae; family Araneidae; genus Argiope; species Argiope argentata. Next base: position 191,814 of record JAOUZG010037067.1, read on the forward strand.
TTTCAATCCAACTGCAACTCAATTGCGAACTGAAAAAAAAAATAATTGAAAAGTGGCAGGTTCGTTGAGAAGCCTCCAATAAAGGTGTTTGGACTAAAAAATTTATTCAAACAGTGCATCTTAAAAGACTATATGGTGACTTTTTCATAAACCAAATAATAACTGGTCATGAGGTTTTTAATGCTCACCAAGCTAGGTTATTTGGAAAATCTGATAAGTGCAGATGTGGTAAATCTACTGGAACCATTCATCATATTATACAGGAATGTGATTTATGGGAAAAGACCCGCTCAACATGGCAATCAGGCTGGAGAAATTTGGACATCAAATTGCTATTAAAATTCTCTCTCTTTAGGGCAAGTGCTTCTGAAATTATCAATAATCTTATGCAGTTGGAATCCGTGGATAACGATTGAAATGACTCTTTGCTTTGACTTTTGTTTTCTTATGTTCTATATTGTATACGGAAACTTTATTTCGCATATATGTTATTTGCTTTTGGGTTACCAAGAGCTTCCTTTGTATATAATTGTTTTATACTTTTTCTTTTTACAGTATTTTCTTTGTTAACGTTGTTTTCATTTTAATGTTCTTCCTATATATGTTGAAATGTTTATTCCTTTTTCTTTCAACAGCATTTTCTTAGTTAACGTTGTTTTCATATTTATGTTCCTCTAATAACCGTTAATATATTTATCCCTTTTTATACAGTATTTTCTTAGTTAATGTTGTTTTCATTTAGGTTCCTCTAATTACTGTTCATTTGTTTGATAATTAGTATATTTGGAGACAAGGTGTTTTTTTGTGAATCTAAATTCGTATCTTTTTCCTAACTGGTTCTTTGAATTGATTTATGAAAATTAAGCTGATTAACCTGCACTTCCGTGCTCGGTGGGGGTTGCCTTGCGGCAGCTCATCGTTATATCTGAATGGCTTCGGCCGAAACGGAGTATACCTATGCCATGCCGTCATAGACTATCGTTTTCTTTCAGTAATGATCAAATAATTTATTCTAGCTATTCCATTTGCTTTTAGCTATTTTCAACCGTTTTCAATGTCTGATAAACTGATTTATCGCACAATAGGTTTAAGAAAAGATAAAATATCTACTTTTTATTTTACTAATGTCTGCTTCCCCCAGCGGGGCTCTTCGTAACTGAGGATCAGATGCTTCCGGCATGGTGATTGAATCTCGCCACCCTTGATGTGGGTGTTGAATTCCTCCCATCGATGACGGGCGTACTTCCTACGGGGAGGATTGTACCTTGACCGGTGATGGCCATTGGAACTCAACAATAGCTCCCGCCAGTCTTGTTGTGGCGGCCCGGTCATTCAGTTTTATGGTTAATCCGTGTGCTTTCATGGGGGGTCGGAAAGTCTGTCTATGAATTTACTAATGTCCGCAAACTCTCGAGGGGGAACACCTCATAATTGAAGATCAGATGCTTTCGGCATGGTGGTTGAATTTCGCCAAGCTGGGTGGCTTCTCCCATTGATGACGGGACGTACTTCCTACGGGAAGGGTTGTACCGTGAGCGTTGATGGTCCTTAGGACTGAATCATAATTCCCGCAAGTGTGGCTATTGCGACGGTCCGTCCATTACGTATATTTTATATGTGTGCCTTCTGGCTGGTCGGAGAGTTTGGTATGACTTTACTAATGCCCGCAAGAATATTTTAACTCGTACTTTTAATACGAATAATATTATTTTTCTAAAAGCAAAGTATATTTCTTTCCATATAAGGAAATGTTTCGCATGTTGCCCTGCAGTCTGCTGTTAAGTAAAACATTTAATACATTTACCCAATGAAAACTTACACAAATCAAGCAAGTTATTGAATTAACGAAATTCTTATTAATGAGACTTTAAAAAAAGTACAAAAACAATAAAACCCTTCCTTATAATAAATAATGTTCCATTCTCTAAATCCATAATCTTCTCTAATTGTTTCATGTGCGTTAGATATGAAACTCTGATTTTCAAATAAAACACACATCTCTATTCTCAAATACATCGCAGCAAAATTAATTGGACGAAAAAAGTCCCCAAAATAATAAATAAAAGAGTAAAAATTCCATTAAGATCGACAAATCCATCAATCCCACCCCTACAACTTGCTTGCCACCTGCAAAAAAGATTTCTTTTATGAGAAAAAAAATGAAGAAGTAACCGCACATTCACTGCCGTTATCGCCAATGTCTACACCAAATTACATTCGTTTGGCTGAAAATGAGAAAATGGCGTGCGAGGAGAGTCTTGGAAGCAGCTTTTGAGTGTTCAGCTGAGGAAGTATCACTCAACTTTCATTGACTAATGGCTATGATGCTTGCTTTCTTTACCGATGTCATTCTGAAGATAAAACTCTTATCTAACAACTTTTATCTGAGTTAGGAAGTTGATTAATTAGGAAATACACTCATGAGAGAGAGAGAGAGAGAGATAAAATGATTTGCAGACATACTGAAAAGCTTTCTGTGTTTAACTAAAATTTTCAATGATATCATTTCCTTAATTTGAATCTAAATGTTATTTTATCGTTCAGTGGTGATTTCATGAAAAATATACGACTTTTCTACATTATGATGATATTTAGCATTTAAAAGATTCTTCAATGTTCAGAATATCAACTACCTAGCTGGCAAATTACAAGATAAATAAATAAATGTTTCAACTGCTATTAGTTGCAAACTTAGTTTAAATAATTTTAAAAACCTGTGTTTAAATTAAAAGCAGCTATATTCAAACTTAGCTCTTCAAAGTATTTTATTCCTAACTTTATATAGCAATAGTTATATTAACAAAGAGCAAACACATTAAAAATATTTAAGTAGTAAAGACGAATTATACACACACACAAGCACGCACATGCACACATGCACGTACGCACACACACACACACACAGAGAGAGAGAGAGAGAGAGACAGACGCAAGCACACACATTTTTTCTGTTCTAAACCTCCTCTAGTGTCTTTCTATCTACGCCGGAATAAGTTTATATTAGTTTTCAAATGCTGTAGAATGCACCTTCTTTTCCCCATGTCTGTACCTATAAGACCTCAATGGGCATAAAATTTTATTACAACTTTTTAAAAAAAGTAACACATTACAGAATGCAGGAAATTCATTAGAAACATACAATTAAATAACATTTGGATACTTCTGTTGATGCTTCTGATTATATGGGAGCAAAACATAAATGCTATTTTTGAAAAATTATAATTTGAGAATATACAAACTGTAACGGCAAAGAAAACTAAAAGACATTTATTCTAAAAATGGAGTAATGGATTTAATTTAATAAAAAAAGGAAAAGTTTTATTTATTTTTTTATTTTAATATAGTATATTCAAAGTTTTTAGTAAAATTTATGTAAAAGTAATTAATTGTAAAAAAATATTTTAATTGGTTTCTCTTCATAGTTGTCTTATACTGTGAAGTATATGAGATTTTTTTAAAGAACTTTATTGACTCCAAAATTAAGACAATTGTCCCGATTGGGTTAAGGCACTCAGTATGGAAAAAAGTGATATAAGAAAATATTTCATAACGATTTACAGTAAAAATAACCTTTCGATATTTTCACTATTTGCTATTATTATTCATTATATTTGTCTTACCATTTTAATTCGCTGCGACTTCTTTCCTTTCTTGCTTTCTAAGCTCAGAAATGAGGATGTAAAGCTTCCGATAAAATGATTAGTTTTTGATTCCCTGGTAGATACAGAAATAATGTGGTTCATCTGCCTCCAATCGATAATGGGAAGTACTTCCTATGAGAAGGACTGTGCATGGGCCGGTAATAGCCTTTCGGATTCAACCATTGCTCTAATCAGTGGTGCCTTCTCGGTGTTCCGATTTTTCCGAGTCCCTTTGGACAGATCAGAGTAGCCGGTTATTGTTATGGCTTCCTTGTCTTATAGGTCAAGATATTTTGGTGGACAGGTGTTGATAGTGATCCTGAGGGTTTGAAATCCAATTTCTTTAGTTTAAGCATGTCTGGTACATGTCATATTCATTGGAGCCACATTTACTTCTGTCTATGAAGCACGGAAGTTTGAATGATTACTGTTCGAGTGTTTTCCTTGTTATTTAAATGGGTTAAAAAAATTAAAATCTGTCTTGAAGTAGTCATTTTTATTTTATCATTATTTTAATTCATTTAGATAATGTTTTCATCAATTTTACTTAATATGGCCTTGCATTTGTGAAGATTCAATTTTGTAACTGACTTGACACTCATTTTTGGTGAACAAGAATTTTGAAAATCTGTATATTAGCAGATTGTCGATTGCAAAATACATTTTTATAAGTCTTAGAACTAAATTCTCTTATTATCGAATACCTAAAGTCAATGCAAATGGCATCACTTGTTACTAAATAAGAAGAAAAATTTACACAATTTCATTCAATTCATAATAATTTGAAATTAATAGTAATTACTAATATTTTCTAGATTAGAAGTAAAAATATTTAATAAAATTCTAAAAAAATCTACGTTTCAATATTCAAAAATATTCTTGAATATATTTTACTTTAATGATAAAGTGTTTATAAGAAACAGTTTTCATTGAATCTTTTGTTGTTAGCATTGAAAATTTATCCATATATTAACCATTAGATAATTAATTTATGTAAAAAAATTAACAAGTAAATTCGTATACCTAGTTTTATACATATGAAACTATTAAGCATACTAAGAACTTTTTTGGCATTATAAAGGAAACGAAATAATTCATTTATAGTTAAACAAAGGATAATAAACTGAGAATTCTGAAAGACAATTCGTAAAATCAAATAACTTTTCAATAATATATATTACTAGCTCTTACCCGCGACTTCGTACGCGTGGAAATTTCGATGTTTTTATGGGAGAACTGACAGCCTAATCACAATTTAAAATGTTATCAAAACCGTATTCATGCATAACTTTTCAACGTCAATTGGAGCAACGCAAAGACGTCAATTTTAAGCTCTAGTTGGGATAACGCAATGCAAATTAGAAAATTTGAATTTCAATTCATCTATATTATTTTTATTCAAAAGCACTTCTGAAGGAATCAAAATATCTATTAATAATAATGTTTGATTTTAAATTTATCGTATACTGCGAAAATAAACAGAACCCTTTGAAATAACCGTTCGAAAACAAGTTACGTCTAACATCATTAGCGTGGGGAAAAAACTATTTAAAAGCTATGTACATGGAACTATATAGGTACTTAAAAAAATTTAATCGAAAATGATGAGAATAGGCAAAAAAATATGTACAGTAAGAAAAAAAAATCAAGAGAAATGAACAGGAAATAATGAATTATATTAACATAAGAACAGCATAAGAAAAAAATAATAAATCTTCCTTTAGAATAGTAAGAAAATATTAAAATGAAAAATGGAAATAGAGAAATAAATACAAACGATTCAATATGCTCAAGCAGATGTTTTCAGATTTTTTGGTGGAAAAGTTAGTTTTTAAATAATAAAAGATTAACCACCCAATTAACCGGAGTAAAAATTAGCCTATGTTCTTCTGTAGACTATAATCTATCTCTGTGCTAAATTTCATCCAATTTCCTTCAGCCATTCTGACGTGACTAAAACACATTATCCATCCATCCATCCATCCAAACTTTCACATTTATAATAGTAGTACACATAAATATATATGATGCAAAACCAACGAAATAATGTTGAAAATATTTTGGAAAAATAACGTCACTTCAATTTTCAAGACTGATTTTCAACATCTCTGTCTCTCTCTCTATAAAAATATAAGAAGAAATTGGATTAACTCTGTGCCTTTCAATTCTGTACTTTTTGTCGAAAAATATTTGAAGCCCAAAACAGGAAATAACCCGATCAAGTGACCGACTGGAGAAAAAAGAAATCGGAAACTTAAACACAAAGGAAATACGATATTCTTGAAAGCAGCTTGATTTTTCCTTGGAACAAATAGAGAAATAAGCGTATTTGCTGGAAGTTAACGCCAAACAGATAAGCCGGAGTCGCATTCAAAGCTAAAATACATAAAAAGAAGGAGCTCCGGGCTGAAGCATCTTTCCCGCCAGAAACTGAATTTAACAAATTTAGCGGAAAATGTAAACAGCAAAATGGGATTTTGGGAACAGCGAGAAGTCTGGAGACTTATTTCTTTCGATAGCGTGAATTTAAGCTACGGTTGTGACCTAAAAACTATATTTCTTAACATTTTCATTTTTGTATCGATAAAAATATTAGTTATTTAAAGTTTGTATTTTGTAGTACAATAACAGCTTTAAGGAAAATGTAAGGTTTCTTGTGCATTATGCTTTATATAAGGGGAAATATATAGTTTTAATTCAAGATTTAATAGAAATTTGAATTCATAATTTAATAGAAATTTGAATTCATAATTTAATACTGATTTTAATTCATGATTTAATACAGATTTTAATTCATAATTTAATAACAATTTTAACTCATAATTTAACACAGATTTTAATTCCTAATTTAATACTAATTTTAATTTATTACTTGATGCAGATTTTAATTCATAATTTAATACGGATTTTAATTCATGCTTTTATACAAATTTGAATTCATGATTTAATACAGATTTTAATTTAAAATTTAATACAGATTTTAATATAATTTAATACAGATTTTAATTCATAATTTAATATTGATTTTAAAATAATGTAATACAGATTTTAATTCATAATTTAATACATATTTAGTTTAATATAATATAATAATTTAATATAATATAACTAATTTAATATAATATAATAATTTAATTTATAATATAATATTGATTATTAAAAATATTTTAATCCATAATTTAATATTGATTTTAACATAATTTAATACAGGTTATAATTCCTAATTTAATACATATTTAAATTCATATTTTAATATTGTTTTTAACATAATTTAATAAGATTTTAATTCATATTTTAATATTGATTTTAACATACCTTAATACAGATTATAATTCATAATTTAATATTGATTTTAACATAATTTAATACAGATTTAAATTCATAATTTAATATTGATTTTAAATCATAACTTAAAACATATTTGAAATCATAATTTAATATGGATTTTAATTTATAATTTAATACAGATTTTAGCTCATGATTTGATTTAAATTTGAATTCATTATTTAATGCAGATTTTAATCAATTCAAATATTTATATAATCTATTGGTATATATAAAGAAGAAACGATATTCAAATTGAATTGATTTATGTTTTTAACATTTTCAAATAAAGTAATAAGATGAGTACATAATAATGGGATTTAATTAGTTGTTATAATGCAATGTTACTAGATTAATATGTAAGAAAAGTAATATAATGTTTATCATTTTCTACTATATAAATATTTTCATTTCCGTATGAGCCATATCATATCTATTGACCATTTTAAACAAAATAACAGATGAGAAGCACGTAATGATATGCTCTGAGAGGTTATTTCTTACCAATGTTTGAACTTAACTTGTAGTTGTGAGCAAAATGTTGCTTCTTAAAATTTATATTTTTAGATCGCTGAAAGCATTAATTATATAATTTTCATTTTTTACAGTAGAGTAAAAACTTTAGTAAATGTTTTTAAAAAATTTAAGTTTCTTGTTCATCATGTCTAACATAATGTAAAATATATAGCTACATATTTTTATATAATATATTGAAATACATAGATAAGAACTAGCATTAATATTGAGATTCTTTATGTTATTAACATTTATCAAATAAAGCAATACTGTGAGTGTATAATTAAGTAGTATAATAAGTTTGTTGTTGTTCTCGTATTCGGCTTTAGGACGGAAGAAGGAGTACATTCACTTCTGAAGGCATGAGCGTTTAGCATTCGAGGACAGAAGTCTGAATTCTAGCTCACACACGTCACTTATCCTTTTTACTGGGTGGACTTCATTCATGCCTTTCTATAATTCTTCCACAGATCATAGTTTGGCTCTGGAACACAGAACGATCACCTCTGACCCAGTTCTCCCAGTGGTATTTTTCTCATTGGACTTAATGACTACGACAGATTTATCGTGCACCAACCACCACAGGCACGTGGAATCTTCAGTCGGTGGGTTCGAACTCAACACTCAAGGTACGCGAATCCAACATCCTACCAACCAGGCTATCCCGACCCCGATAAATTTGTTTTTTAATGCAATGTTATTAGATTATATGTAATAATCTAAATATATACGATTTACTCAAAGACGTTAAAATTCAGTTTCTTTTAGTTTTTAATATTTATCAAATAAAGCAATATGATGAGTATATAAATAAGAATAATAAATTTGTTGTTATAATGTAATGTCATTAGATTTATAAGTAATAATCTAAATATTTACCATTTACTCAAAGACGTTAAAATTCAGTTTCTTTAATTTTTTAATATTTTTCAAATAACGCAATATGATGAGTATATAATTAAGTAGAATATTAAGGTTGTTGTTATAATGCAATGCTATTATATTATATGTGAGAAAAGTAATGTAAATATTCACCATTTGAATTTCCATACGAACTTATTTATTGATTTTTTCTAAAGCGAATTGCCACATGTACAATACATTATTTAAGTGCAAATTCTCCATTCAAAAGCCTCCAATACCATTCAAAACACACCTCATGCAATATGTTTTATTGAATGAGATACAATAGATTATTTTACCAAATATTTTAGTAAGGAAGTATATTTTAGTTAGTATTTAACATGTTAACATAAATTATACAATTTCAAGTAAATATTTTTAAGCAAAAAATGTAGAAAACCAATATCCCTAAAAAATATGACGCATTTCATGTATTTTTTCATATATTTTGTCTTGAGTGATGCTTTCAAATACTAATTAATTCTATGCATTTCTCAATTTAATTTAATTAGATGCATACAATACAGATTCATGCTAAATGATTCATGTTTTTTTTAAAAGCCTAGTTTTTGAGATTTATTTAATAGAATATATGGTTTTATAATATAATATTAATAAAATACCATTCTTCTAACTTACATAAAATAAGTATTAAATAATAACCATTTTAAGTATGAGATGTAATGTGGATAAATAAACTTGTAAACTTGAAATTATAAACCCGTAATTACTAAATTGAAAATTTTACATCCAGGTCACTTTCAGATACTATACCATTGAAAGCATCTGCAAATAAGTATACTCGTATCTATTACGGATTGATCGGGTCTCTTTCCTTTCAATCTACCAAAGTGTTTTTCAATTACTTAGAGTGCATTGGATGCTTAAATCATTATACAGGTTGAAAAGACTTTAGTTTCTTTACAGAAATCTCTGTGTGGGTGTATCATAATGGAAAGCCAATATGCTGGATAATGGAAGGAGATGCTCTATTCTATGGATATTCGAGGGAACATAGAGTATTCAGATAGCAAAATCACATCCAAGATTGCCCAAAGAATGATGCCAGTAAACATGCCATTAACAGATACCATATGACCAATTTAATAATGGGAAACTACAACATGCATAGCGCAAAATAATTGAAGTGTTCTATCCACGAAGATAAATTCATTTTCGTGAAAGTACTCCACTTTATAAAAGTTTTGGGGCTTGTTTAATGGGTGTTTAGGAAAGATTTTCAGGCTTTGGCTCCTAATAGAGATGCTGAAAATTTTGAATACTTTGACGTCTTTATTTTTTTGTCTCCAAATTTATCTTATTTTTTGACATGTAATAATGTAGTTGTTGTTACTTATGGCACTTGCCGTGGATAAGTCCCCTGCTGACACAGCAGTAGATTTAAGCCGAAAGAAGCGTCTCTTGTTTTTTGAAGTACGACTTAGCTACACACTCACCACATTTGCTTGCACAGTCCTTTTCAAAGGGGGGGGGCACATTCACGCATCTCCCAGATAGCACACAGAACAACCATACCCAAACCGGGACTCGAATCCGGGACTCCCAGAACATGAAGAAGACGTGCTACTTCTGTGCCAGAAAGTCGGCCATAATGTAGAGCCCAAGCATGGGGTTTTGATAAAATTATTGTTGTCTTAAAATTAAATACGTCTATCAGAGTTAGGTGAGTGACCACATTTGTAGTTAAAATTGCAATGGAACTTGAGCTGGCTTCCTTTTCTTCAGGTTTTAATGTCATACATAATTCCAATATCTTGCATTAGTATGCTTATAAAGAATAAATGAAATAAAAATAAATTTCTACATGAATAATCACACATATTTTATTTGATTTAAGATAAATTGATTTGATTTGATTTGAGAGACATAGTTATTGTAGATGACTTAGTGAAATTTATGTTTTAACTTTTTGCACTGTAATTGAATTGGTAGAAGTGTGTAATTAACATTTTTTTTAGTTGGTTCTTGAAGTTTGAACTCCTTGTGTGCCAACAAGTATACCACAAGGCTTACAGATGTAAGTCATTTCACAATTAAAAGTAGGATGAATTTAAAAAAAGACATAGGCGCAAATGCAAAGAAAAAAGGGGGAAAGCAAATAAATAAGTTAAATACACAAAAACTGCATACAAACTAGCAGAAACACACAGTAGATGATATAATACAGTTGAAGAAGTATGATAAAATAAAATAAAACATTTAAAATACAAATACAAAAGAATATATGCAAATATTTCTAGACAAACACACTGAAATAAAGTTTAAATATCACGGGGGAAATACTATTAATATATGTACAAAAGGAAATATAAGAAGATTTATTCTGCACAAATGCAGATAAATGAAGAGGCCAAGCTATATGGTTCTTTAGAAGACAATTCCTGAGTTTACATATTTCGTGAAAAAATTTAGTGCACTCAAATATCAAGTGCTTGGCCTCCTGAACTGCACCACTGTAGCACAAACACCTATCAGTCTGTGACAAATTAAATCGTTTTAAATAGACTTTAAAGTTTCCACGCTCAGTCAGAAACTGAATACGCTTATAATTTGACACAAAGTAGTTAGCATTTAAACGACTCTGTATGGACGCCAAAAATTCCTTAGTAAGCTGCGCATTAGTAGATTCTTGATATACAGTATTCCATTCAGAAATAACCTTTAAAATAAATTAAGTCGAGAAGGAAGAATTTACCTACTTTTCAAGTTAATAATACGCTTTTGGTCTTTTTCGTGTTTTATATAGCTCAATTGAGTTCTTCTACAATTTTTCAAGTATAATAAGTGATAACTTGAAACATAATCCCCATTTGATATAACACCATAACGCTTTTACTATTAAACCATCCTTGAAAAGTAATTGAACGGAACATTATTTTATCTCTGATGGTTCAATAATTCACCTCTAAGCTATTATGATTGCTGTATCTAAACAAGAAACCCATTTCCCCAATTTATGGGTCTTCATGGGTTATAAACAGATTCTCTTAAAAGGAAGCACTGCCAAAAAAGTATCTTGAAAGGAAGTGAAATGAATAACAGTGTTTGGTGTCTCAAATAGATTGTTGATAGCTTGTAGCCAAGTAGTTTTTGAATTCTTTTAATAAATAAAAGTAATGAAAATTTATTTCAGGATAGATATTATAAACATACCAATTGAATGTAAAAATACTCATAACAAAAGGTTATTATCATGTGAGAAAATGATGTTGTTTTTGGGGTGAGGTTTCTGGCGTCAACAAGAATCTGTAGACGATAAACAAAAATTTTATTATCCACACGAGCATTTTAAAAAACAAAGTTTTTAAAAACGTGTTGCCATTGCATTTACAAAAGCATCAATTAAAAAATAACTGTTTTTTATTATGTTTTTATTTAAAGCCTTAAGTTAAAATAAAATATTTTTGGGTTGCAATACAGATTACGAATAAGTGGTGAACGGGAAAATATTTTCAAATCAAAGTAACTTGAATAGAATATACAAATCAAAATTATCTTTGAATGGGAATATATATTTTCTTGGGAAATAACAGTATATCAATTCCTTATATAAAATTAAAAAAACTAATCAACAAACCAGAATACGCACCCCGACCGAAATATTACTTACTTAAAATATGCAGTTCTTAAATTAACTTTTGAGAATTCTTACTTTGTAGGATTTGATGAACGCATAACATAAAAAGCAAAATAAGAATTGTATAAAATATTTTTACCTAAAATTGGGCAAATCTAATGAAGAAAATATTTATTTGTCCACTTTTCCGAAGAATCACCATGTTGTTAGTGTTATTAAAAGTTTATTTTAATTTTATTCTCTTTTAGAAATCTTATATTGATACAAGATGTAATCTTAAATAAGATTTTAAGAATGAATTTCGTTAAAGAAAAAGAATATTTTATTTTTTCCCCTCTTCTAGTTTTTCGAATATTTGAAATGCCATTATATGTAGATAAAGCACTTATTCAATTTTAAAATATTGAAAGATAAGGTATTATAAAGTTCATTAAAATATAAGACATTTAAAAGTTCTCGTAAGTTTACACCTTTTAGTTTTTTAGCATTAAAAATTGCATATTTAATAATATTTTGCATTTCTTAATATTTTTTTTTCAAAAACTATTCATTTTTACTATTAATAATGAAGAGTGCGTGTGTGAAAGATAAAGAGAGTACAATATAGGTCTAGAATTTCCAAAAATGATTTTAAAAAGTCTTTAGGGAGTGAAAATATGTACTTGAAAGCGATTCTTGTGAAATTTTAATTAGAAATTAAATTAATTATAACATAAACGAATTTTTTTCAGTGGTGATATTTTTTGCAAAGAAATAATTTTTATTATATTTTTATGCTCAAGATTTACTTTTTTAATTATGCTAATATATTTCTAACATGCAATTTTGGAGAGTTTTTTTTTGTCATAAATTTTAATAATAGCTTTTATTTATACAATAAAGGTTAAACTGTTTATTTTATTTTATCCAGCATTTAGTACTGTGAATTCTTATGGCTGAGAGCTGACGAAGAAAGATATGATTATAATATGTAAAATAAAAAATATATATTATTTTCTCAAACACAACATGCTATTAGAAGAAAAAATAACGGGAAGTTTGTTGGTTGGTCGGTTTGGGGTTAAGGACACAAGAACCAAACTACGTCAAACACATGGTAATTTCACAACTGTAATAAAATGTAAAAGTATAATTCTAATTTAGGGCATGTAACAATAAAACAAGTTTATGTGAACGTAACAAACTCACCCAGAACAATCATAATGCTAAAAACTGTCAGATGAAACATTAAAATCTTTTTAAAAGAGAGCACAAGTAAAGAATTTTAAAATTCAAAATGAAAAAAAAATGTCAACAATGATTTATTCAGTCAAAAAGTGAAACTATAACATTATAGATTTTGGTACTTCGTTGGAATTATGCATTTTCTCTTCGGTTTTGGGGCTTTAGGAGGAGACGGAGTATGAATTTCATCGGATGTTTCCAACCCTTCACTGATATTATATTCTAAAATATCCTGAGAGTCACTCGAAGTACTCATCTCCGAGATATTTTCGGATGGTCACGGAGTGGTACTTTTAGCAGTTGAAGATTTAATTTTGTCAAGAGGGACTACGCTCTTTGATTGTCTTAAACTAAAATCCATAGTATCCAGTTTTGGAGTAGAAGTAGATATTTTTCGGGATGGGGTTTTCCAGAATTGTGATAAACACTTGTTGTCTGTAAAAGGTTTGGGAGAAATTTCACGGAAATAATTTTTATAAAACTTGGAAATTTTGTAATCTTTCCCAGTGTTATTAGTTTTAGACTTAGTTTCTTTCCTGAATTTTTTTTTTCTGTTTACAACGGTTTTGAAACCTGATAAGTCTTGTGAAGCTGAAGCAACGTTACATTGCGAAATTCCTTGAAAAGTGACTTCTGTAGGAATACGGGGGTGAACAGTTTTTTTATAAATGATTCAGATTTAGGACAAAGTTCAAAGGGTGTATAAGATGTTTGAAACTGAGAATTATTAACATTTATGATCAAAGGTATTACCTGAGTGCCTCTTTCTTCCACAGTTTTCTTGACAGCATGAGAATAGCTAGATTCAGCAACAGGCCTACGAGCGGTCACAGTTCGCTTTACGTCCAAATATGAAATGTCTTTTTTTTTACTTTTTCAGCAATTACTTCTTTTTCTAGTATCCACGAAGGACAGGAGCGAGAAAAAGAAGAATATCAGAATATACAATTGAAGCATTTTTCCTCTGCAGTACAGTCCGAGTTTTCATGACCTGCTTCAGAACAGCAGGCGCAAGTTAAAGATCCACGGCAAATTCCTTTGGAGTGACCAAAACGCTGGCACTTAAAACATCGCAAAGGATTGGGGATGTAAGGCCTCACGGCCAATTTCATATAACCAGCTTTAATGTATTCAGGTATTTTAGACGAATGGAATGTTAGGATCAAATGCTTGGTTTAAGGACTTGTCCATCTTTTCGTATTGTTATACGGCGGATATGAGTAACTCCTTGACCTTCGAAATCCTTGGTTATTTCAGCAACAGGTGTATGAAAGAGTTTCCCGCAAGATATTACTCCTCTGGAAAAGTTTAATGTCGAATGTCCATTGACTGTCACTGGAAAGGACGCAATATTTGCCATTTTTACAATCTGGTTTACTTGTTTTTGTGAGAGAACCTCAATGAGCAAATCCCCCGAAAGTTATTTCCGAACAATTGATATTGTTCCAAGATAAGCCGATATACTCTTTTCAACTAAAAAAGGTGAAACGGAATGAAACGTCTCATTGGTAGAAGATACTCTTTTAAGAATAAAAAAACTTATTGAAATGCTTCGAAAATGATAAATCGTTTTGCACTTGATGCCCACTAAAGGGAGGTGTTTTTTTGCCCATGCAAAAAGTTCATAAGATTCAGGTTTCGACGACACCTCCCACTACCGAGCCTTACTAGGGATGGCAGTTATCGGCTCTGAACATCCGAGCCTCGGCACTTACCATGGTGCTTGTCCAGACCTATAAGCTCATAGTCACCTCCAGGAGCTTTGAACACCCTTAACGTTAAGCCCAAGAGAATGACCCTTTCGCTGAATCCCCAGCAAACTATCCAAATGGGTAGGTTACCTGCCGAATTGATGCACTTGGGACCAACAGTACATCACCCATCTAATGGGTCGCCACGCACGGCCAACATGGTTTTGGCTGTCCATAAGGAGTAAGAAGCAAACAGAGCGGCTTGCCGTCGAGGGAAAGAAGGATCAAGCAGACAGAAGAAGGCTTAGGGGAGAATAAACGTAAAACGAGTAAAGATCCCTGGGAACCTCGGGATTGGGACACCCGTACTCACCTATAGTAAATGAGAATCTGAGCGGGAAAATAACGGGGAAGTGACCTTTTCAATAACGTTATGATAATAGAGGATGTAATTCCATTAGGAATATTCTTCCACTAAATTACTTTAACAGATGAAAAGCTATCTAATATTTATCACAAATTGATGATAAGAATTACTTTATTAGCCAAACATCAAACATTTAATTGCATATAAACATGACCAATATTCACATCGAGCATAACGAACTTTCATATTAAACAGAACCAATTTCAGGACCATCAAAATTAGTTTTTTAAACAGCAAAACACTCAGATTAATTTAAAATTTATATGGAAGAAACTTGCTTTTTTATATTTCACCATAATCTTTAGCGCATATAATTTAGGTAATTTCCACCTTCAAATAATTTTTAAAAAAAGTCGTAAATCTTAATATCACACTTTTTAAAAATTTCTTATGACAATGCAGTAGTATCCTATTACCTCCAACAATGATAAAATTAGTCAGATTAATTTCCTCACGTAATAAAATACCAAACCGAAAATTATTTATATCACGCCATTAATCTTCAAAACAACCCACAGATATTATTTCTTGCATATTAAATCTTTGCTCAGTATCTTAACACATCACGTTCCTAATTGTTTCGTGCCCGCCAGACATAACTTTCAGTTTTTCGAGTTTAGTAACTGGGTGGTAAAGTAAATAGGTAAAAAACAAAATAAATACGAAGCAGGGAAAATAAAATTCCATCAAGATGCATAAATCCATCCCACTCCTAACCGTTAGAAGGCCATTTACAGAAAAAAATTTCTTTTATGGAAAAATGAGAGAAAATAGCCAATTTATCGCCAACAGGCTGCAACATGATACAAAAGATTGGTTAAAAATGATCTGATGGCGTGCAAACTGATGTTTAAAAGCATCTGTGGCATATTGTAGTCAGAAGAACTAATACACAGTGTTCATTGAGTTATGGTTAAAAGAAGGCTGACTGATTATATTACTTTAGCCGTTTTGGTGAGAAAGTATTGTTCTATAAAGAATAAAATTATATTTGCGAAATATTTAAACTAAATTGTTTCTTCCCAGTTATTTATTATTTCCATTTGAAATGTATATATTTAGATCGAAAACTGGTTCTTTTCCGTTTTCTGGAGTTGTTAGTGACGCTTGAATTTTTTTTTGCCAAATATCCAACAACAATAACAAAATTTGTTAAAAAATCGCCAATAACTTGGCGGTATTTTTTGCAACTCTCGTAAACGGAAGACTACAACAAACCCAAAATTTGCCTCTCACTATAATACAACATAAGTGATTATTTACAAAATCTGTGAAGGAATTCACAAGATATTTAAAGAATATTCTAAAAGCTTCACTTACTTAAAAAGTTTAATTTCTTTAAAATTATATTTATATCAAAGCCTTATATATATATATATATATATATATGTGTGTGTGTGTGTGTGTGTGTGTGTGTGTGTGTGTGTGTGTGTGTGTGTGTGTCTGTGTGTGTGTGTGTGTCTGTGTGTGTCTGTGTGTGTGTCTGTGTGTGTGTGTGTGTTAACAGCAGCTGAAATTTTACTAATAGTCTGAAAGAAAATTATTTTATCTTAATACTGAAACTTCGTGTTTTTAATTGTGTTTTATAAATGCATACTTAATTGTGTTATATATATATATAATCATTTTATCAACCTTTATAACTTATTTTACTGATTTAAGTACATCAGTTTTCATGGTGGCTTTCTTTTCAATCCAAAAATAAAGATATCTTGTGAAATATTTGCTGCAACGAACAATATTAAACTGATATTTTTAATAATGCAGTTTTACACTTAAATTGCGCAAGATTTATAATTGTATTTAAGAAATCTATTTTCGCGCTTTTTTTGACGAATGACTTCCAATAATAATAATAATAACAATAATAATAATAATAATAATAATGAATGCTATCGTGCAGTTGTGTTTCATTAGACAGAAGTGAAGATAAAATCTTATCTGAGTAACAGCTCAAAAAAAAAAGAAAAAAACATTAAGAAAGCAGATGCGAGTTTTGTGTATGTATTTGTGTGAGTGAGATATATATATATTAGATTTATAACAGAATAACATGTCTAGTGTACATAGGGATCATGTGCATCTCTACTATATTTACATCATGTTCATCTGGTATACATCTTACATTTATTATAATAAAACTATGTTTTTTCTGTTACATTTACGCATAGTCGTAAACCAGGTAGCAAATTTCGATGTCTTCTTCGCTTGATCATCGCTGTTTCAACGTGTCGATCTCACCACTATCATTGCAATGTTTGCTTTATTTCTATTATATTTTGAGCAATATAAGATTGATACTACATTCTTACAACTGTAAAGAAAGTATTTTTACACAGACAATTGATATTCTTAAAAATATTCATTTTTTTCATAAAATATAAACAAATATTAGAACCCTTTTTTCCTTTTATTATGTATTTAAGAAGTTGTTAGTAAAAAAAAATTACATCTAAAAAAATAGAAAACTATGAGCTGACTCACTACTTCGAACATTCCGAAGGCATACGGAAAAAAACCAAAAACCGGACAGCCAAGATAATAACAATGGCGGGAAGTGTGGCCTAATTCTTAGGAGGCCTCCCCGGCTATCTGTTACAACTCTTCCGGGGAAAGCAAGCCACGTCATTGCTAGAAATTAGCCGAACTGCACAATTTCTTTACTCACCAGGATGACGAGAATCAACCACCATAGCGGAAGCTTCATATCCTTCTTTCTGAGGTGCCCCAAGGTGGCATCACCCTTCTGTGATATTATGTAAAGAAAAATTGTTAATCACTCGAATATTCATCTAATTCATACATTTTTAAAGCATTTTCTTCTTTTGAAACCTATCAATATATGAGTTATTCATAATATGTTGGGCCGGGGTAACCTGGTTGGTAGAGCGTTGGACTCGTACTCCTTAGGTTGCGAATTCGAAATTCACCGGCCAAATGATTCCCCGAGTGTGTGCCGGCTGGAGCTCTTTAAATCTGTTCACGGTCGCAAAGTCCTGCATGTCGAGAGTAATACTATTGGTTGTACTAGGTCAGAGGTGATCGTTCTCTGTTCCAGGTCTAAATTACGGTCTGAGATGAGTGAATGAATATGTGTGAATGAAGTGCGCCCCCTAAAAAGTTTTGCGACGTGTGTAGCTAAGTTGTACTCTTGGTCGTAGATGTCACTACTTGTAAAACAAGAGACGTATATCAACGGCTTAAAATCTGATATATCAGCGGAGTTTGTCGATGGCAAATGCCATAAGTAACAACAATAACAACATTTATAATTAACATTTTTCCGAAAACACTTTGTAACGTTTGCAGTTATATATTCAATATTTTCTAGGAAACTATGTACATCAATATGAAATAAACAAAAGCTTAATCAGTATAACAGTCATTATCATATACAATTTCTGGGAAATATTAATTTCTTTAATAATTTTTCTGCCTAATTAATTTACCATCATGAAAAAAGTTGGCAACTTGATTCAAATATCAAACAAAATGTACAGAATTTTGGCTTTAGTTATGATAGAAGTTTGACTTTTGTTTCATTATGAAAAATAAAAAAATATTCATGTAACTAAAAACTTTTAGCAATGATACTTTTTTGGGGGCCAACAATTAGCGAATTGCTTTCAGTGAAAAAAATCACTTATCGCCCAATAAATATGCCAGTAACGTACACATTATCGTTGAAGTTCTGAAGATGACTGTCATTCTGCTTCCAAAATGACACCAGTAAAGAAAGCAATCTGCCTTTCTCATAACCATTATTCAGTGAACGTTGAATAATACTTTTTTGCGCGTACTAGTTTACAGCTTTTTTAAGTCTCTACTTTGCACGCCATCTGCTCATTTGGCGCCAAATCAATGTTCCCTATTTGAAGTCCACTGTTAACAAAGATAATGAATTCTTTCTCCCTTTATTTTTTGAAATAAAATGTTTTTTTAGTTAAACTAGGTGTGAATTATGATGCTTATAAGAATCTTTACTTTTTGCATTTATTGCTCTATTAATTGCAGCATTTATCTTGCTTTTATATTACAGTTTTTAACTTTATATTGTCATTAGTAATATTCTATATAATTTCCCTCAAATTTCAAGATTTAATTTCAATGGCAATAAACTGATTTCTCGAAAAGTACCTTTTTCCAGGATTACTTCACTCGGTCATCTGGTTTCTAGAAAAAAATATTAGAGATGTCCTATTTATTGTTCGATTTGTTTATTACAGTACTTACCTTGCTTTATATTACAGTTTTCAACATTTTCTCGTCTTTGTAATAATCTTCATTATCTTCCTCATATTAAGTTTCAAAGGCAACTATTTGATTCCTGGAGAATTACCATTTTTTCCAGGTTTACTTCATTAGACCATCTGGTTTTTTTGGAGGAAAAAGCAGCATCAATGATGCCATATTTATTGTTGGATTTGTTAATTACTTACAGTATTTACCCTTATTTATATTAGTCTCTTACGGTTTCTTGTCATTCGTAATACTGTGTTTATCATGTCAGAATATGATATTGTTTTAGGAATGAGGTTTTCTGGATTCAATAGAAATCAGTATACGAAAAATAGACATTTTAATCCGTAGGCAAAAAATAAAAAAAAATTATCATCTGCGCGAGCATCTCAAAAAATTAGCTTTTAATAACACGTTACCATAGCATTCACAAGAGCTCTGATTACAAAAAATAAGTTAATGGCTACAGAAAACAAAACCTTTAAAAAGTTCATTTTGAGCACGTGATTATATGAAATGAAATAAATGGGAAATGCGATCTATTTTTTTAACAATAAATGCGATATAAAGTTTCTTGGATCGTTGGCAATACTAAAGTGTTTCATTCAATGAAACAATTAAAATGAATAAAAATATAATTTAACTGGCACGTATAGGTGGTACTTGGCCGTTCTAGAAATGTTCTGAAATGAAACATTGAAATATGCATAGCGGATTTCATTTTAATTTTTTTCTGATTAAATTACAGTATCAATTAATTTATTCCTATCGCGATTTAACTTTTATCCAGGTTTATTTCATTTTGTTATTTGGTTTCTTGAAAAATGCAAGAGCAGAGTAGTAATTATTTATTTTCTGGTTCTCATTCTGTGTTAAAATTTGAAAACAAAACCAAGAACAGAACTAATGCTTATTTTATTTTGACAACAAACTATAAAGAATATGTTAAGAGTAGGAGAGGTTTCAGTTAAAAGTAAGACCAAAATTTGATTAATATATTTATTTTAAATTTCAAGTTAAAAGGTAAATTTATCAATTCATTACTTTAGAAATCTTATTTTATTTCATTTATAATAGTAAATTATAGCCCAAAAGCTTTGTTAAACTACGTAACAAAGCCTTCATATTTATGAGTGAACATTCTATTTTTCAAGAGAAATGCTTTGATTAAATCAAAATGAGAGGATTTAAAAAAATGTATCTATAAAATAAAATGACGGAACGCATTAAAAACTGTTTTTACCTAATTTTCTGTTTCAAATTAAGTAAGAGTTATTTCAGTTTTTATTCTTTATTTTTTTAAAGTGTCATTTTATAGCGATATATACAAAATATTTTAATATTTAAGTTTTAACTTTTAAAAATAAACTAAAAATTTATATAATAAATACGGTTTTCAAAGTAACATTACGAGTTCAATAAGTGTAATTAAGGGAAATTCAAAAGTACTGTACCTAAATCATATTTAGTTCATGGATTACTGGATCATTCCTACTAAATCGCTTGATTAAACAATTATTTTCTAATACTTTAAAAATTTGATAATTTGAGTAATAGCTCGGTAATTTATTAAAAATTGTTATACTTATTGTACGTAATTAAACTTAATTAAAATTCACTAGCGCCAGTAATTATCTTAAATTATAATTTACTAGTAGCTTTCAGAGGTACCAGAATGACCTTTTGGTAAACCTAATGTTAGGAATAAAAGTTAACACATCGGCAAAAATATCATGGAAGGGGGAGGAGATCATATTGTTAAGGACTGTTCGCAGCAGGTCACTGGTAACTAGTGAAGTCTAGATTAGAAAAACGAATACTCCAAATAAATTTTTACCATTAATAAATTTAAATTAGAAATGCAAGTTGTTTCATGAATATTTTTACATTCATGAAAATTATTTATCGACTATTTATTATGCACTACTTATCTATATTAGGCATATTATCTATATTACAGATATATATTAATTCTTGAGATTTTTTTTTGGATAAATATCACTATTTTTTTCAACTCTTTTTTTTTTCAAATTCCCTTAATATTTTTGAATAAATCAATTATATTCTCTTCAGTTTCTAATTAAATCGCGTTTAATTGTGTAATCAATACTTTTCTTTTACCCTCTAATTACTCAACTATTTTAGAGGAATATTTGTAAAAGTCAATTTCGCAAATCTTCAACTCGGCTACATTTCAATACATTTAAACAAATCCATCTTTAAAATAATTTATTCTTTAAGTTTTAATAGTATGAGTATATATAAAAATATCCGCTTTGAAATTGAGATGACAATAAGAAAAAAATGTTTTGAAATTCCCTCAAATTCATTTACCATCTTTGCAGAAAATCAAAAGGTATTTCAATACAATACGGTAGACCTCTACTTCCACTGGTGTAAAAAGACACGAATTTGTAACTAATTTTAAAAGTTCCTATCCTAGTCTAACGTTTTAGACCACAATCGATAACTACCAAATCTTTTTAATAGAAAGCTCGGTGTTTATTGTCCAATCAGACTAATTTTGGGGTTGAATGTGCACCCCCCCCTCTCCCTATAGATATACGACATGAGCTGAACCGTCGGTAACTTAAAAATTAATTGTAAGGCTGGAAATAAGTAATGAAATTTACAAAGTTACAAATTGATTCGCAAATTTTAATTCAGACTAACAAAAATTTTACTTATTGACTAATAGTCATTGAAAATAATCAGGATTTAAAAAAAAAGAAAATTTTATTTGCAAGTTTCTATACAATAAATATATAACACAGTTCAAAATATTATTTCGACAACAAAGACACTATACACATGAAAATTATAGGACATTAATAAAAATTAGTTTTAAATAAGTTACACAAAAAATCTGAAATACAAGCAATATTTTATATCAGTTTGAATATTTATCAAGCAATATTTTGTATAAGTTAAATAACATTTAATTCATAATATAATAGAAATAAAAGAAAACTCGAAATACTTTATAAAAATCTAATTATTTGCATATACTAATTTAATTACTATCAAGACAAATACAAGTTCAAACAACAATTCTGTTCATTGCATGATTAATACAAAGTGCTGAAATTAGTCTTCCGAGATTTAACATAGCGAACACTTGCATCAAACCCACGTTTATTTTTTTTTCAAACGTATCCAATTACACTCACTCATTTCTGAGAAGATGTTTTTATAAACCGAGAAAAAATTAAAAAGTTAATTTTATTAAAACCTACACTTATTAATTCCTAATATTTTCAAAAACATTAATTAAAAAATTACATCATTAGCATTCATTGCATCCATTCAATTTTTCTGCAAATAAAGTCATGGAATTTTAATTATAAAAAATATTTAATATTAAAAGTATTTCTATTTAAAGCATATTGGATCCCCATGGTGATCAGACATGGCGATCAAATAATGCTGTTATTTTAAAAGCCATTAGATGGATTCTTGATTGACTGGCCGGCCGAGCCAATCAGTCATCATCTAATGGGCAAATAAATTAAAAGAACAAATTTTAAAAGCAGATATTCAACGAAATTTTAGAAGGATGCAATAAATGATTTTAAATTATAACTCCCTCACTTTGAATGATAGTGGGATAAGATAAAAATTATATTTGTTATAAGTAATATTTAGAATTTTAATAAACTATCATAATGAAATTTACAAATGCTATTGAATGCAATAACCATGTATAATCTAATTAAAATATTGATTAAATTAAAATTAATAGAATAAAAAATTCATCTTAAGCAGAGATGGTTATCTTTTAAGGTTTAAGAAATATAACGGTTAACATATTCACTGCACTTATACAGAATGCAAATTTCTTTGCTAATTGCTTAAAATTTGAAAATCCCACTTAACATAAATATTAGATCATAAAATTAGCAATTTATATTTAGCATAAATGCTAGGCATTCTTCCCTATCTTGAGTCAGGAAAATTATCAAAGAGTATATACGACATTATATGTATTTACCATAAAAAATTGCATTCATAATTTTAATTGCAATTATAGGAAGTAAATCATTTAAAATTACATTTGTTAAATCGTGATTTTAAGAAATCGCTTGCAATAATACTATTCACAATTTTCATAATTCAACAATCAGGAAATTTATATATTAGACATTTGTAAATTAATATTCGTTGTGTACAACACTGCATTTAGCTTAAAAAGCTGATTTTGCTTTATTTGCTGGCTTATTAACCATTAGTACGAAAGATTCGGAACAATCTTTTCAAACAAATTGCAATAAGATAAATTATCATTTATAATGCATTTATATCATTTTATAATTGTGGCAAGAAGTACGAAACATTTCGTAAAGCGTACAAATTTTCGTACAATTTTTAGCAACTTTAATTTTACCACCCAAAGTTCAATCATTGATTGAAAAAATAATAAAAATTAATGAAATTTTAGTTTTCAGCATCTCAAACCTTGGTTCATGTATTTCCATAATATTTCTTGAATCTTACAGGATGCCTCGTATTATTTTAAATCTGACAATTCTTTCAAGTTGATGGACGACTATTTTATACAATACAATATTCAGTACGTTTGAAAGTGCTTAGTCTAACAAAGAAAAAAATCTGCTTCTATTTTGTGGTCTTTATATTTAACACTTTATGGTCGGGTTAAATATATCATTGCGCCCTTGTCAATATCAAAATTCAAAAATATACAGCAATGAATCTTAATTAAACAATACAAATAAAATTCATTCATAGCTAAATTCTTCGTAAGATGAAGCAGTGAAAAATATCAGATAAAACATACTTTATCAGATAAAACATTGTTTTCTGTGCACTAAATAGTTTTAAGATAACAAATTTGAATTAAGCAGTGAAGCCCAATGCGGATAAATGACATTTAACACACTTTTAAAACTCACTTGCCAATGGTGATTCGATACAATCAGAGCACATCATTTAAACAGTGGACGCTTATTTCACTTGCAATAACGTTTGAAGGTCAGATTGCACTTGAACTTGGAAATAGACAAATTTCTCAGGACTTATTTGTTTTTCTTGAAGACAAATAACGTTGTGCTATAATGAAGCAATCTGAAAAAAAAACACTTTATTCAGATAGGTAGTATACAATTCAATAATTATATATTTGAACCTATTATTACAGTTGAAAATTCAGGATTCAGACATACAATATTATATGAATAATGAAGTTTTACTAGTCTTCCGCAGTCGTTTCTTCATAATAAAATTTAAACATCAGACTTTGTTCACAGAGATGATTTACTGTTTTTCTGCAATATGTTACGGAATTTCACTGTTTGATAATTTAATCAGTTGACTGTGGTGATCTGTTTTCAAAGCGCACACCTGTGTGTGTCACAATAATCAAGCGATGACAGATGTAGTCGCCAAACACAGAGTCAGTGGCACTGTTCAAATATCGGTTTTTTTTTTGAAGAAACTATTCTGGAATTATTTGTATTTCTTAATAAAAGGAAGTGCCTTAGATTGTTCGTAGACAAAAGCGTTTTTCCAAGCCTTCCACCCAAAATATTTTAATCTTAAATATCCATGTTTATATGTATTAAATTTGATAAAATGGCAGCACGAAGTAAATGTTATTTAACTTACGAATTATTTTCTGTATTATTAATCCACAAGCTTTTACGAGATTATATGCAATGCTTAAGTAAGTTTGTTTAATGCGATTAAATGACATTTCATAGATTGCACAATCAACAAGTTATCATAGAGGGAATTCGTCATGCAGTCCTAAAACCCGAATGTTGACATTTGATTAACTGGTACACAAAGAAATTTAACATAATAAATCTGCATTTTTGAATATCCTAGATTTAAGAAGCATTTTAAATATTACGAGTTTCATGAAAATCAAAAACTTACATCTTTGACGTGTTTTTATAATGTCGTTTTCAAATGGCAGCTTTGTTTAAACACCATTATGAGAGCTGGATTTTCGATAGGAATTCCGGGCAGACTAAGCATTCTAAGTCGTTGTAGAAAAGGAGGGCCTCCATACAAGTCAATCCAATGCTTTTAGCCTAGTTGACAAATATTCAAAAAGTACAAATTCACTGAAATATAAAATACGTATACATTTAATTAATTATTAATTAATTTACATTTAATTAATTGTAAACTACAATAGCTTTTGGTACTTACGTATTATACCATTCAACTTTATCTCCAAATTTGAAGTCACTGCCAATGAGTTGCTAAATCGCCAACTATGGCAATCCAGCATTGGTGCAATCCGTTGATCTTTATCGCCACATTTTAGTCCGTCGCCAATGAGTTACTAAAACATTGGCAATCGTTGGCGAAGGCGGTATAATATGCAAGTGTGTTTTTGCTAAAAATATATAAAATTAATTAAATCGTTTATATTCGAATCATTTCACCTTAGAGATCGTGTTAAAATTAAAGTGCTTCACATTAATTTTTTTAAATAATTATTTTAATAATGTTGAATAATTAAGTATAAACTACAAGTAATTAAATTATTAATGTCTTTATTAACAGTAATTAATGAAATATAATGTTTGTAGCCATTTATTATACTTTTTTGCTTTAATTTTAAAATAGGTTAACACAAAAAAGATCAATTTTTTGAGTAAATTCATATTTTAAATATGGCTAAAAAATTTGTCTAATTAAAATAGGCATCATAATATATATCACTTTAGGCCGAAAAAAATTAGCTGAAACCTCCCCTTAATATTATAACGCAGCAACTTACCAAAACTTGAAGACATCACTTCGATATAGAAGCCTTACAACACATTTCTGATGCATTCACAAAACGCATGGGTCTGTAAATTGGAATGTATTCACTTAACAGGTTGTGATCGAGTTCATCCAATTCATTGGGATGGGCATGAGGCAGCAGTTCCTTCTGTGGAGAATTTTATACTTATCTGCAATTGAAGATGCATTTATATAGTTAACATTATTCACGTTTCATATTCTTTCAAATGTCACGAGAAAAAAATTCTTACTCGTAAATATATTAACATTATTTGAAGAAGGTTCCCTCTTAGAAATCTGGGTTATTAATTTAAATCCTGCATCCATCAGATTATTTTCTTGAAAGTATTCAAAAATTGTTGAAGAGCTGAAAGAAATAACATAATTCAAAATTAATTTAAGATTCGAAAGGATGATGAAGTGTTTAGTTTAATAGATGAACAGAAAGTAAGCTTACCTCCAATGTTGTGCGCGTGTAATGCGTGTACTTTTAATGCTGTTCTTAGTCACATAGTCAAGCAATTCGTTTTCAAAAATTTCCAATTTTGAAAAGATTCAAGTTTTTTTTTACCATCCTTATTTAATTTTTTTTCCATTAGTAATGATCGAGTTGAAAGCTGATTATCCTTCGTATCTTCAGTTTCGTTCATTTAATTAGCTTCATACCTGCTGACATCACAATTTAGAGCAAAATTTCATTGATTCTTTATTCAAATTCTTGTCAATTATTTCGACAGATTTCCTTGTAAAAAATTCATCTTGTGGAAATGTGGAATCTGGATACAGCTTCTGATTCGGGGTTTCTTGAAATTGTAAATGAAATGAAGCCTTCAATATGAACATCAGATCATTTTATATCTATCAAGTTTCATTGTAAGGACGTTTTTATTGAATATAACTTAAAATATCTTTGGATGAAATACATGGAGATTATAGAATTGGAATTTAAAGATTATTTCGATCAGAAATCCACACTTAATTATCATGTGCATCTTAACGCAGTGATCCGAATTATAAGGATTTTCTCAAAACATTGGAAACCCCTTCAAAGACTTACATCCCGTGATTTTTCCTTAAATGGTTCTCACTGCTCTTTTCCGTTAAAAAACACCGTTTATTTTCTCCAGACTTCTACCATTAAATTTCTCATTTGTGATCTTTCTTATCCAATAGCTGCTTAACGATGTTTCCTCGATGATCTCCAGTCGATCGTGCGAATATCCATTCATGATATCTCCCAAGCTGACTATCCAGTTACATGTTATATTCAATGCACAGCTCACTGGTTAAAACCCATCTGACGTCGACACTAAATGACAATGGTTGCAGGTGATTGACCGTTCCTTTAAGGTGTGAGGAGTCTCTTCATAGCGGAAAAAATTTACAATCTGCTATCTTTGACGTAATTCTATGTTGAAGATAAGCATCTTTTTGAAACGATGAACCATATATATGTGGTTCATTTGTCTGGATGCAACAAATGCCGAGGCACAATGACTCCAATAGGAAGATTTCAATACAACAATTCAGAGGAATTTTATGATGAGTTTGGAACCATTATATCTGATCAGAATGACAAATATGCGAAGGAAGGATTCCCCGTTTTATCCAGTTATTTGTCTAGATTACAGCGTTCTTGCCATTCATCAAATGTTGACTAGTTGATAAATATTAGAAAACAGTCCATTCCTCCACAATGCACTCTGTTACACCAAGCAAGAGTAATTTTTAAATAAAATGTCTAATTTAAGATATTTATCCAATAAACCTACGTATTAAGTGCTTAAATATTTTAAAAACTTGAGTTTGATTAGATTTTTTTTATAGAGACAGAAATGACAACTTCTAAAAAAATGAGCAATCGATCAAATCATCGAAAAAAAAGATGTCAATGAAAAGAAAAATAATCCTTCAATTGCAGGAAAATTTACATTTCTGATAGATATCAAAACCAATTGCTTTTTTAAATTTTATTCAATTAATCTTAAAAAATATTCCCCGAATTATTTATGATTTTATTTCCAATTCGAATAATTCTCGCTGTTAATTTAATATTGACATTTAACTACTTGTTCATCTCATTCATCCAGTAATCCGGTATTTTTCTAATCCAAAGCCTTTGACAAACTAATTCGATTTCAAGTCAGAATACTGCTGACCCATTTCAAAACTACCTTAATAGATTTACAATTTCTGAAAAATTATTCTATCTCTACATTAATAAATATGCTACATTTAATCGAGAGTAACTGGATGGTAGATTTTAATGAATAGTACCATTTAAACCTTAAAATAAATGAGAAAAATTTCAGATTATGCACATGTAATAGTAAGGGATTCTACCTTCAAACTCATCGTTATATCCAAATGCAGAAACAAACGCATACTACTCTTTAATAAAATATATGCTTTAAAAATTCCAAAGTGAATCATTTTCTGAATGTTCGTAATAGGTCGGGTTTCATCATTATATTTAACACATTAAGTTTACTTTAAAATGTAAGTATAATAATTGGGAAAACTATTATAAGCAAATTTCCGGAAAAGAGTAATTTCTTTTTTTGCTATCTAGGACTGAAATAGCGAAAAATTAAGAATATTAAAATTTAATACGTGCTCTTTCTAGCATCGTAAGATCTGAAACAGATTGCTAAATTTTATTTAGATTAATGACGTCAAATCCACAGAGAAATAATCAATTATATAACAAAAAATGACGCATTTATTCCCTTTTGTAAGACTCTTTGAATCTGGAAACTCATAAAAATTTACATTTAATAAATAGCTCTATTTATGGCCCATTGTTTCTATCTTATAGTCGACATGAAACTGCCTCGTCTTTGTATCAGTCACACTCATTTCACTATCAAACACTCGGTGAGAAAGTGCCCGGATGTCCATCATGTTGGTTTTACAGTCTCGCTTGTTGTAACAAACTGCCCCTTCCTCTTTCTCATCGTATGACGTACTTTAACTCATTTAACATACTGGGGTTATTTATAAACCCTCCCCCATAATTATATTTTTAACTTTTTGAAGACTATTAGTTTTTATCATTTTAATATAAATGTTTTACATCAATTCACCTACCATAAGTTTCAATTACGCTGTTTTACCGAATTATTTCCGATGAATTTCATTTAAATCTATTTCCCCAGGTAATATCCTCATAAGCCATGCTATTGGCCCACTGTAGCATATTTTTGCCTTTTGCGCCACCAAAATTAACCTACCATTACTGGTTTGCGAGGTAAAATCTAACAATAAAAGGAAGTGCAAAGTTATTTTCTACATTTTCGATAGATTCAAGAGCTTTCAACAATTATTCATTTCAACTATTTTCAACTGGAAACTTAGCTTAAGAGCTGAAATTATAAATGGAGTTACCAAAATCTGAGCATGGGAAATTATAGTAAGAAATTGCACAATATTTAAATCTTGCATCCTAATGCCAATGATTTTTTAAATATTTAATTTTTAAATGAGGTAACAAATTTAATTATCTTTATTCCATTATTTATCATTTCCAAAAAAACTACAATAACATACGAATTTAGAATTCCCAACAGTGGCTGGTATCAGCGGTCAATTATTAGGCTTAAGACAAGATAGAAGTCTATCAGCAAAAATCTGAAGAAAAGATCTTTGGGACAGATTTGTAAATTCGTACAAAACGTTGATTCGAAAATTTGAACAGCTCTTCCTTACTACCTATTTTAAATTCATATTAGGCATTATATTATAACTCCTAATCTATATTGGTCTTGGATTTTACTCTTCGATTAATGGAACGACTACAAAACGCAATAATGAATGATTAAAATCATTTACGAAAACATTGAATGTAATACATAATTTACAGTCATTGTTAGGTTTAAAGTTCGTGGACATTTACTTTTCTTTCAAGTTGCAGTTATTCTGTCTAAAGGTTTTTAAATATGAATATTTTTCCATACAGAAGATTTATACTGTAACACATACAATAAATATAATGGTTAATGATATCTTTATTTTACACCTTAAAAAACTTGCTTTATTTTGAATTCTAGGACTAGGAATTGGGGTGGGTGGATGATTATATAGATAAAGTTTATTTTCGAGAAAACTCATGGAAATAGGCAAATTAAAATACATAGATGCTTGAATTTAAAATTCATTTTTGCGACGAATTTCTCCCTCTCCTTAAAATGCTGAATGCAGTGTCGTAACTCCTCTCAAAAATTCGCTAGTTTTATGCAAAAGAAGTATTTTTTAAAAATGATCCTGAATGACTTCTTAAATAAACAAATTTATTAAAATCTATCTGCTATATCTAAAGAAAATGATAAAAATCGATTGCCTTTAAAATTGAATGTCCAAAGATTTCAATTATTATTATCAGGACTTTAGAAAAAGTACAACAAGAAAGTTAAAAAATCACAAAACCTGATCATCGTAACTAGGGAAATATTTTACTGTAAAGAAATTTGTTAAACTCCCGATTTCCCTTCCAAATAGATTGTTTAATGAAAATTATTCTTTACTAAGTTAGATATTTTAACTTTAAAATATTACTTATGGATATAAACTGGATTCTGAACTTATGGCGTAAAGCCAATCTTAGGACATCCTCTGCTTCACACACTTTGAATATTGCCTTCAAAGTATTTATGCTACATTTTATACATGCTTGATAAAGAACCCACTTCATCCTATTCATAACCAAAACTAACTACACGATTTATTACTCCATTGTCTTCTCACCATACATTCTTAGTCAACAATGCCAGATTTTTAAAAAAGTTAACTTACAGAAACACTCTTTTTGAATCCGCTCTATGCACGTATTTCCCAAACCATGAACACTTTTACAAAAGCTTTCCTTGCTCAAATATGAATCCAATTAGACATTTCATAGTATTTTTATTTACCATTAAAGTGCTTCTCGTTTGCCTTTCCTTCATGACCCACTCCCTCATCTCAGCAAAAAGACCACCTTTCTTCACCCAGATCCATGACCCACTCCGTCACCAGAGCACACTCAGCAGACCTCCACAAATACACATCCATGACCCATACCGTCGCCAGAGCACACTCAGCAGACATCCACCAATACGTATTCATGACCCACACCATCGCCAGAGCACACTCAGCAGACCTCCGCAAATACGCATTCATGACCTACACCATCGCCAGAGCACACACAGCAGACCTCCGCAAATACGCATTCATGACCCAAACAACCGCCAAAGCACACTCGGCAGACCTCCATAATTTCACATTCATGACCCACACCATCGACAAAGCACATTCAGCAGTCCTCCACAAATACGTATTCATGACCCACTCCATCGCCAAAGGACACTCTGTATACCTCCACAAATATACATCCATGACCCACAACATCACCAGAGCACACGCAGAATACCTCAACAAATGCACATTCATGACCCACACTATCGCCAAAGCCAAAAGAACACTTCCACACTCATGACCCGATCCTTCAAAATGAGCTCCTGTCCCCAAACAGGCAGACATGACCCACACAATCTCCGCATCGAAATGAGCACCCTTGCACTAACACAGACAGACATGACCCACACCATCTCCACATCGAAATGAGCATCCTTCCACAAACAGGCATGACCCATACCATCACCACATCCTATTCACGATCCTATCATACATAGCCCATACTATCGACACCTTATTTAAATTATCTTGCCATACATGACCCACAACACCACTGACATCTTTAATTAAACACCCTGTCATACACGACCCATGGCATCACTCATCGATAAATACCAATACCAACCCCACTTTCAAATCCTGCTCATTGATGTCTTTCCCAACTATAATAAATCCTTTTGGAACTTCCCCACAAGTATTAACCAGTCCCATCAACAGGCGCAATTGTTACAACCCACCATCTACACACGGATTAACATCGTAAGAAAAAAATCTTGTATACACATTTATCATATTTAGACATTCTTTTTTCACCCTGCTGAATGCAGGAGCTTGTATTGTGTATACTACACAAAACATTTGTCCTCGCGTTTTATGCCACGGCTAAACAATCAAGATGCATTTATCCATTCAATTTCATTTTCATGGAACACATACATCTATTTGTATTTCATGATATTCAAAAAATTAATCAGGAGAAATAAAGGGTGCGTTAATCATTACAATTCATTTAAGTACCTGAATTATCTTCTTTACTATAATTAAGTGTAACTTAATATTGTGGAAATACAAAGTTATGGTTAAGCTAAGAATCCATAAAATACTACATTTTGTATCATTCTTAATTAGTGTTACCGATTTAAATTTAGATTCGGAAACGATAAATCGATGCATGAATCGATAATGCTTAAGTTTATTTTAGGGTCATTAGAAAGTCCACCAGTTCGATTAATGACAGAAGTGCTTATTTACTATTATCTAGAGCGTGGGAAATATTTTAAACATTAGTTTTTTTTTCTTAACTATTCACGACCTAGCAAAATAATCCGATGCATGTGTAAATATTTTTTTGAAATGTAAACATTTAGACCTTGACAAACCAAGCCCAGAAAACATTTTAACAAACCGTCAAACATTTGTCGTAAACAAAGCAACCGAGTGAAAAGAGCCATCTGAAGGTTAATTGAATAATTTGCATTTATCGTTTTGACCAATGAAGATGATTTATTATAAATTTAACTCCACTGGCAACATAGATCATGTCTAACAAAACCTCAATTTTGTCCATTATCTAATCATGAAATACTAAAATTTAAATTTATAGGGAATTTAATTTTTTAAATTTTAAAGATTTATGTTGTGCTGCATCTGTATGAGTAATTGAATAAACCTATTGAGTAAAAATCCTCGTTTAATTTGAAGCGTATTGAAGAGCTGTTCAAAATCAAGATTTGCGATAATCAATTTCGAAGTCCTTCTCCGAATTCAGTTTCTGTCCCAATGCAGATTAGCTGTTTAAATCTAATCAATCTATTAACCTTTTACAGAAGTCTGAACTTACTGTCTCAAAGATCAGATTTAATACCCTAATAGGAAAAAAGGTCTTATGGAAGAGGCAAATTTACATTAATTATCAGATAAATTACATTTTAGGAGTAAAATTGTGAAGTTCAAAAGTTGAGGTGAAAATGTTAATAAGCTCTTGTAAAATAAGTTTTTCATCTTTTAAAATATTTTAAAACTTTCATTTTGATTTGCATAAAATTGATTCTCGATTCTGCTGCCACTTCAAATTTGATGAATGGTCTAGTAAGATTCAATCAGACATAAAATGTAACAGTTACTTAAAATTAGCTGGACCAGTCTCGTTTAGATTCTTCTTATGAATGCAAAAATCCCAGGATTTCAAGGATTAGAAGTTCTACTTCATTCAATTGATTTAATCAGTAAAAAGCTTTAATCACAAAATATCAATTTATTGAATGATTTTTAACATTTTTCTTAAAATAATTAACTTCTAAGAATTCTCCCCAAATTTCACAAAAGTAAAAGATTAATATTTTATATTCTTGATTTAAAAAATATTTGTGCCTTAACCTTTCGACTACACATTTACTTAAAGACTTTTGCATTTCAAAAGTATTTTATTTTTTAACATGTGAAGCAGGTATTTTTTTAATTAAAAAATAATTTATTCTTCCCTATGATATTGAAATGACAAGTTAATTAGAATTACATAAAAAGGATACAAATTTTTTTTAAAAAATGTGAAACTTTTCGATACGTCAAGTGCACCCAGAATGATAACGTTAAAATTGTCTTATTTTCAAATCCCTTTTACGTCAAATTCATTTCATCTTCCAAGTTCGAACTTCACATTACTAAATTTCTACAATATACAAGAAAGGATTGAATTTTAGTTTAATTTTATAAAATAATTCGATTTTTAAATTTAATTAAGATGGTTATTGGCAAATAAATTAATCTACTCTAATATTGCGGGTAGAGAAATACTGGCATTTTTATGCGTATTTTAACATCATTATCTTGCTGAACATCGATACGCTGGGCCTTTGCATGCAATCAATTTCGGTTACATTAAAATAAAATTAAACACGGCAAGAGCTAAATTATGGATGCATCTCGTAAAACTAAAATTGCAGCAAATTGACAGATATTCTATAAGACTATCCACAGTTAAATTTTGGCTTTCACGGAAAAGATTTGAACTAAATCAACCTCGATAATTACTAGGTTAATGAGATGAATTCATTGACAAATTGTCCATATGAAATCTGCTGGCGACAATTATAAGAATTGGATATGAAAACATCTATTAAGCTAAATTATCATAGTTCAAGATCCAAAAAATATTGAACTGCTTCTTCTAATACTAAATCTTCATTCAATTGCAAGGACATTTTTCCCACCAGACATCTTTAAATAATTTGATCGTAACCATTTTTAAAGAACTAAACCATTTCGGCCTCGAGCATTTTAATTATTCTTAAGGTTTTAGAATTACTTTAAGATCACATTACTATTCTTTAAACAAATAAGAATTCTGATATAATGGAAAATTCTGGTTGGTCCAGAATCCAAAATAATGCACTCTTACTGAATGTAATCAAATGCAGTTGAGGTGATAGAATCCTTTCTCTTATAGACACCATCTTTTCTTTACGAGCTTTGCTTTTTTCGGCAACTTTCTTTTAGCTCTTCATATTAGAGGATTCCATTTTTTCCGAAAACAGTTTTGATTTTCAGACATTTTCATATTCCTTAAATGAATTGCAGGCAACTTGTCATTACTTGGAAATCAAAAATTTTTCTTCAGATCTGTTACATCTGAAAGAAAAATAAATACTAATTAAATGTTGCCGAGATTAAATATAGATTATATGTCAAGGCACTCATTAGATATATATGTCAAGGCACTCATTCTACATTTAGATATATATGCCAAAGCACTCATTCTACATTTAGATATATATGCCAAAGCACTCATTCTGCATTTAGATATATA
>JAOUZG010037067.1:227122-271113 GCA_026289955.1 Argiope argentata
CCAAAGCACTCATTCTGCATTTAGATATATATGCCAAAGCACTCATTAAGTGATAATAATTAAATAGGTCAGAACACTCATTCTTTCAAAAGTAGCTTACGCTAGAAAAGGCATGGCAGAACTAAACTGATTGAAACAATGCCAGTAGTCTCAGTATTACAAAATACTAAAATCTCTGCTTTTAAAATCAACTTCGGGAATAAAAAAACACTAAAAATTCAAAACTCCTTATAGAAATGCTAGATTTGAATCCAATTATAATCAACTAATTACATATTAAAGCTTATTTAAATCTTCGTTTGAGTTATTCCATTCACTTGCATCCGAAAGTATAAACTGATGATCAGCCTCTTGACGGATTTGAATCCGAATTCGATTCAAACATACGTTTTAAATTCGAGATCTGCGTACGGGTATTCAACCTTTTAGGTTTGTTAGACTTGTTTCTTTGTACTTGCACAGCCGGACATGCTTCTGAATGGTTATCCCTCAAAATCATTTTTTAAAATTTAACCTGACTACAATATTCAAGTTTCAATTTTCTAACTCAAAGTGATTTTTCACAGAGAGACAACTCCAAAACTGGGGTTTTGAAAATCATGAATGTTGAAATGTAGATACTCAATAGAATTTGGTGCATTAATTTTTATTATAAAATATTTTCTCTTCATATAAGCATAAAATATTTGAACATAAAAAATATATTGTTGAGTTAACACATTGAATTATTCTAAATACAGTTAAATACACTTACATTAGATCAATTTTAAATTTCAACAATTTAATAACATTATAAAGTTCATTTTTAATTACTAAAATCGATCAGTAACATTTCGAGTCAAAAACTTTCATCCTATTTGACACAAAATACTACTGGCATGTCAGGCGTCTAATTAGATGTATAGTCCCTCACTTGTACATATTTAATTTAAATACGAGTTTTTGCCATAGTAAGTTTATTATGATAAATACTTTGGAATTATTTTCCCAAAATTTAAGGCGTTGAAGTAATTAAAGCTCTATATGCATTCAAAAACTAAACTCAATTTTTCACAAAGCAGTGGAATAGTTAAATATAAGAATTTTGGGAAACAATTCTTAGAAGTTCCATAAATTCGAAGAGTGTCTAATATACTGAAAGAAATAATTTTTAGATTTATATAATTGCATAGATGAACACATTTCAAAACGTTATAATAATTTGATCAAAGCAACACTAATTTTTCAAAATTTTCCAGCAAGATTTTATCTATTTCATGATATTAGTATCTTAATTTATTTAATATTCTTTTTTATTTTGAAGTTAAGCATTTAATCAAGTTACCCATTTGAGTAAGAAAAATAGGTCGACTTATTAAATTTAGTCACAGCTTCATTCTTACTAATCTTATAAATCCATATCAACTCTGTCACTTTCTATAATTTTCTTTTGTAAATGGTTGCAATATATTTTATCTATATACATGTTGCACATTTTTGGCTTGGGTAATTTTTCGTTTATAATTACAGTAATTTTCCTTACGTGAACTTAGATAACTATTTGATGTGAAAAATTCTAATAAATCTAAAAAATATTTAAGATATAAAAATTGCTTGTTTGTCTATTAAATATTCCAACTAATAATTTCATCATCGGAATTAATGTTTAGACCATGCAGACATAGTTTTAAGCTAAGATTTTTAACAGGAATTTAATTATTAATTACATTTCTTTCTGTAAATTTAATTCTTTTTAAGATAACTAGGGGGGATAAGGTGATAATAAAGGAAGAGGCGGACATTTAGAAAATAAAGTAAATGGAGCCTCTTTTTAAATTTATCTAATATACTTCGAAATTAAGTTGGTATTTTTCAATAAAATTTTTCAATTTACCTATTTGAATAATACGAAAATGAATTGTATAATACGAAATATTTCCATGCAAAATTAATTTAATTAGTTAATATTGTTATTAACTAATTAAATTAATTTTGCATGGAAATATTTTGCATATTTTATTATAATAACTAAACTCGCAATAATCTTAAAATCGATATATATATATATATATCAATAAATATTTATTGGCAAAGTACTAATTTTAGCATGAAAAAGTAACATAACTTACCTATTGCAAGTAAATAATTTCGTTACGGAGGCATCCAAGATTTAAAAAAAAGAGCCTAAACATTTTCCTTCTCCACGAATAAACTTATTCTAAAATTAGATTCGCATAATTTTGAATTCGCCTAAATCAAACAGTTTTGACGAAAGCTAAAAGACGAAGGCAATTCAATTTATAACGTTGTCTTATTTGCATGTGAGGAAACAAGCTTAACAATACATTGTTCTCTTCTTCTAAAGATTTAACGAAAAGGAGTAACTCAAACGGCACAAGGATTATGATGTGCGTTTGATTCAAACTGAAAAATTCGGGTTCAATTTCAGACGATCTACCATGCCTTATTTACATATGTGATAATAAACTTAAGTAATATATTGCTCTCTTTTTTATATGTATTTAATAAAAAGGAGTCACTCAAATGGCACATGGACTATAAACGGTATTTGATTCAAATTCTAAAATTCGGATTCAAATCCAGATGATGTTCAAGCAATTCAATAGTAAATTTAAATTCAAACATTGGAACTTTTTCTGAAGGGATTTCTTTCAAAATTTAATAAAAATCTACAAAGTCGGGAAAGAGACTATAAATCAAATTGCAAACGTTTAGTTCAAATCCGTTTGGAGGTATGTTTACTGAGATTTTATTCCTAAAATTGTCCTTTTTCAGATTCAAGGAGATCTGAAAAGGGAAAATTTGTTAAGATCTCGATTTTGAATTATGTGAAAATTACAATACTTTCCCCTCGTATACATCATATATGAGAAAATAAAAATCATATGAAAATAAACAGGGGCATAATAGGTAAAGTTTCTATTTCGATCATCATTCAGAAGACGATATTTCGTGGATGGTTTAGACTTTTTAGACCCACTAATGCAAAATCGGCGGCTCGGTTTTGGGACAATAGCATTAAAATACCATTGTAAAATACAGGATTACCACTTCTTGTACTTCAACACTTTTTTAATTAGTATTTAAATAATGACAATATAGATTGACGCTTCATTATCCAAATTTCAATGTCAAATCGACATGATGTATGTTTGATACACGAAAATATTATATATACTGCTAAAGAACCTCATAGAGTGTGGATCATCTAAGAAATTTTATACGAGCTTCGTAATATTCTTACCTTGAAAAAGAGACCCTCGATTTTTTAAAAAATTTAACCTTCTTTGAAAATTCGTTTTGAAGAATAAAGATTACAAACTACAAACCTTGACAAGAAAAATACTATCTGATCTTATTGATTAATGTCCAATTTTGGAGCTGACTTAATATTATTCTGATATAGTTCCGATTGATTTGAACCAAGGTTTAGATAGCCGAGATTCTTACTGGATCATCATAAAAAATAAATAAATAAAGTAGAAAAACGAAACTTATTGTAAAGTGTTAAATTTTACAAATGGAACTTATAATTTATTATTCAGGGATCAATTAGAAAACTTCCTTGCATGTAACTAAGTCACGGTGACGTATTTTACTAAGCAGACTGAATAATAAATATTTTGAACCTTAAACTTCGGCTGTTTTATGGTATTACTTCATTTATAGCTAATAGATGTGGTATTTTGATCGAAGAGAGTTGAAGAATTTGATCGACTTTATATTGATCGAAGAGTCAGTTTAAAATTATTTTCGCTGCCTATTATAATCTTCCAAAATATTAAGATCGTTTGAGTTTGAATTCGAATTTCTCTCTGAAAATCTTGAAGATCAAATGAATTTGAATCCGAATTTTTGAGTTTGGATCAAGTGCACCTTATAACCCCTATGCCTTTTGAGTGGCCCATTTTTATTAAATAATCAGAAGAAGAAAGCATTATATTACCTAAGCCTGCTTCCTCATATGTAAATAAGACAATGTTATAAATAGAATTTCATTCGATTTTTACCTTTTGCCAAAACTTTTTTCATTTATCTGAATTCGAAATTTTATGCGTATCTGATTTTTGAATGGCTTCTCTGTGGGAAAATGGATTTTTTTGCCTCTTTTGTTAATCTTTGATATCGTAAAAAAGTATTTACTTATGAAAGAATGAAAAAATGTAAGTTATGTTACTTTTTCGTGTTAGAATAAGTTGTTTGTTGAAAAATGTTTATTGTGAAATACGTATAAATTTTAGTTTTGCTGCGATTTTAATCAATGAAATGTATTATTTCATCATAAACAGATGAATAGTTAAAAATCATTTTATTGAAAGATGTTATTTTTAATGGCATATTTTAAATAAGTTTGAGACGAGGCCAAAATTATTTTACTACTTTCGAAGCGAACTCTAAACCAAAGTCATTCAACCCAAAATTTTCTAGTTAAGCTTAAAAACAACTAACTTTAGAGAAGGAAATGAAATTAATATTCAAACTTTTGTTAAAAATCTTAACTTAAAGTTCTGAAATAATATATTACACTAAAAGTATGCCTATGTGGTCTAAACATTGAGATAATTCAGGTGATAAAATTATTAGTTTGAACATTTAATAGAAAAATCAGCAATTTGTATATCTTAACTGTTTTTTAAAATATTCAGAACTTCTTATAGAATACTTATCAAAGTTCACGTAAGGAAAGTTAGTATAATTATAAACGAAACATTATCAAAACCAAACGAGTAGATTGTATTGTATTGAAAAAATATATTACAAACATTTACAAAAGTAAACTCTTGGTGG
The DNA here is from genome assembly GCA_026289955.1 of Argiope argentata. Lineage (NCBI taxonomy): Eukaryota > Metazoa > Arthropoda > Arachnida > Araneae > Araneidae > Argiope > Argiope argentata. Next base: position 231,911 of record JAOUZG010037067.1, read on the forward strand.
TAACCTAGATTTGAAATATACTTGGTTTTATAAGCTTCATAGGAATATGGCCAATGATGGCTTAACTTCTTATAAACACTTATTTTTTTTAGTACTCCTATGCATTACTTCAAAACATAAAATATTATCAAAGTATTTTACTAATATCATTAAATTAAAAAAAATCCTTAATTTTGAGAAAAATTAGTATCAATAATTTAATCAAATTACAATGTTGTGGAATGTGTTTCTTCTTTCTAATAAAAATGTTTCAATTATCGTTTCTAGTACATCATTATTCAATTTTAGAATTTATAAAACTTCTATTGAATGTTTATCAAAATGCTTGCAATATACAACTAAATCACTGCTTTGTGGTAAATACCTTTGTATGTTCCTATGAATGTATATACAACCAATAATTACTTCAGAAATTTAAAATTCGGGTAAATAACTCCGAAAAAGTATTTGTTTTAACAATTCCTAAATCATAAACTCGTGATTAAATCTTTGCAATGGACCGAGTGACTCTACATCTAATTAGACTCCTGACATGCCAACAGTAATTTGGGTCTCATAGGGTGTATATTTTACATTAGAAATCTTTCCTAATTTTTTGAAATAAATTCACTAAAATAGTTGAACAAGGATTAATATATTAAACTCTTGTGTTTTAAACTTCATCTAATTCAATTGCATTTTACTGGTGATATTATGAATTATTCTATCACTAATTATTCTATTCAATTGTATATTGTGTTGCTGGTATATTTTCCAATTTAAACGACTATTCAGAAGTCTGCCAGCTATGCAAGTACAAGTAAACATGATCGCTATTTAAACCTTAAAGGGTTGAATTTCCATGCACAGCTTTGGGATTTGAAATATAGATTTGAATCGAATATGGGTTCGCATCCATGAAGGGTTGGTAGTCTATTTGTAATTTCGGATGCAAGTGAATAGAATGACTCAAGAGAATGTTTTAAATGAACTTCAATATGTGGTTGTGGGATTATAAGGAATTTGTTGCAAAACTAGTTCTTCTATAAGAATTTTTAATATTTTTTACTCTTAATTAGTAAATATGTATTTAATGTTACATTTTAATTGCTTTTCAAGTATTTGCTTTATAAAACCTGTTTTATAAAACCCTTTATACAATCGTTCTGTTATTATAAATATTAAAGCTTTTAAATGTTAAAAAAACTTTGTAAAGGTTTAATTGTTTGAGTTTTGATGTTTTTGTTGTGCTAATGCAACGAAAAACGGTAATTTCGTGAACAGGAAAGAAATGTTAAAGCGTTATTATTTCCGGAGTTAATTCATAGGGTATCCTTTTTTTCTAATTCATTGCGCCAGTAGATTTTGAATATGTAAAAAAAATTAAAATCAATACTTCATTGATTGCAAATTAAAGGCCAAGCAATCGGAAATAATAAATGAAACCTATTTTTATTGCTCTAATGAATGCCTTAAATTTTTTTTACTAAATGTAATTTTTGCGATATAATTAAATAGATTCTCATTTAGGCTTTATTTGTATTTAAAGTAGAGTTTCTGATAAGCAATTCGCTCTTATTCCTGCTCAAAACTAAGAATAACGTTATTAATGCTTCAATTGGTTTAGATGTGCTGTATCATTTGTAATGGAAACTACCTTTCAAAGAATCAATGCTTCATTATACCAAATAAGCTATCTATTCTTCACAACACCTAATTGGTGCCTTTTTTTCCTTCCATATTAACGGATCATACGAAAAGTTTTTGTATTTCAAAGTAGTGCCAAGTTGCAAGTGATTCACTCAAGGCGTCACCAAATTTAATTTTCAACTTTGATATATAATTATAAGGAATTTGATGTAAATCTAGCACTTTTATAAGAATCTTTGAATTTTTAATTACCTCTTAATTAGGTAATATTTATGCTTAACATGTTAATTGCTTTTCAAGCATTCGCTTGATTTCTTTAACACTTCTAATTGTAGTATTCTAAAGCAGCAAAAAATGGAGTAAAAACTATAATTTTCGCCAACAGGAACGGACGGCTAAAGGGTTAATATTTCTGGAATCAACATATTGAGTATCTTTAATTTCTTTTTCCTTGAGTCAGTAAATTTTGAATATGTAAAAGAATTGATCAATATTTAATATTGATTACAAATTAAAGGCCAAGCAATCGGAAATAATAAATGAAACCTATTTTTATTGCACTAATGTCTTTAAATTTTTTATTAAATTTAAATTTTGCAGTATAATATCCTTATATTCTCATTTAGGCTTCATTTGCACTTAAAGTCGAGTTTCTGATAAGCAATTCACTCTTATTTATGTTCAAAACTGAGAATATCGTAATTAATGCTTCAATCGGTTTAGATGTGCTGTTTAATTTCTAATGGAAACTACATTTCAAAGAATTAATGCTTCAATATACCAAATAGACTGTATATTCTCGGCAGCATCTGATTGGTAATTTTTTTTCTTCCAGATGTAACGGATCATACTAAAAGTTTTTGTATTTCAAAGTAATGCCAAGTTGCAAGTGATTCATTCAAGACGTAACCAAATTTAATCCTTCAAGCCCATATTGTTTCTGGAAAAAGTGGAATCTTTTAATATTAAGAGTTAAGAGGAAATTGTCCAGAAAAGCAAAGCTCGTAAATAAAGAATGGTGTCTATAAGCGAAATGACAGTATTGCCTGAAATGCATTCGATTACATCAAGTAAGATCGAAGATTATTAATATATTATTTTGGATTCTGGGCCAACCAGAATTTTCCATTGCATTAGAATTAATTGTTTAAAGAATAGTAATGTGATCTTAAAGTAATTCTAAAACCTTAGGAATATTTAATGTTAGAGGCCTAAATGGTTTAGTTCTTTGAAAATGGTGGTGATCAAATTATTTGGTAAAGGTGTCTGGTGGAAAAATTTCCTTGCAATTGAATGAAGATTTAGTATTTCTCATGCATCTTAGAAGAAGTAGTTTAATATTTTTCGGATCTCTAACCAAGAAAATTTAGTTCGATAAATTTTTTTCATATCCAATTCTTATAATTGCCGCCCACATTTTTCTTATTGACAATTTATCAATGAATTCATCTCATTAATCTAGTAATTATCGATGTTTATTTAGTTCAAATCATTTCTGTAAAAGCTGGAATTTAACTACGAATAGTCTTATTGCGTAACTATCAATTTGCAACAGTTTTAGTTCTGAGATGCATAGATAATTTTGCTTTTGCCGTTGTTTAATATTTTTTTAAATGTAACCAAAATTTATTGCAAGTAAATGCCCAGCATATCGATATTCAGCAAGATAAGGACAAAATACACATAAAAATGCAAGTATTTCTCTACTCGCAATATTTAGAGTAGGTTAATATATTTGGAGACATCTTCATCAATTTAAAAACAATTGAATTATTTTATACGACTACACTAAAATTCAACCCTTCCTTGTATATGGGAAGATGAAGAATTGATTTATGTAAAGTTCAAAACTGCAAGATGGAATGATTTTGAGGAAAAAGTGAGGTTTTGAAAAATAATAGGCAACTAGAACGTTAACCGTATGGGTGCATTCGGCATATCGGAACGTTTCGTATTTGTTTGGTATTATATCCTTTCTATGTAATTCTAATTAGTTTGTGTTCTTTCAATATCGTACATAAGAATAAATAAGAAAATATTTTTTACAAAAAGCGGAATGCCGAAATTTGACTCCGGATTGTCTTATAGCTTTACTAAAGATAAATTGGCAGCAGTTTTAGTTCTACGAAATGGAACCCGAGTTTAGCTCTTGTGGTGTTAAATATTTTTCCAAGTGTAACCGAAATTTAGTAAATGTAAATTCTCAGCATATCGGTATTCAGCAAGTTAATAAAGACAAAATGCGAGTATTTCTCTAATCTCAATATGAAATTTATATTTCGAGTAAGTTAATTTATTTGGATGCATCTTAATAAGCTTATTTAAAAATATAATTGAATTAGTACAATTTTTGAACTAATATTCAATCCTTTCTAATTTATTGAGAAGTCCTCTTATGTGAAGTTCATTCTAGGATGATTTTAGGAAGTAAGGAAAAAGGGAGGTTTGAAAATATTCAAAATTAAAGTTAACCTTTTGGATTATTGGATGTATCGGAGCATACCGTATATGAATATTTTCTTTTTGTAAGTCTAAATAGCTAATAATTTTAATATCATACAGCTGAAAGAACAAATAAGAAGTGATTTCTCACGTTAACGTTACCGTCTTATGTTCAAAATATTAAAACGACTTTTATATTTGAAGATTTAAATTTATGTGTATTCAAAGTATAGGCACAAAATTTTTTAATAGCAGGGAGATTAAACCTTTCTTTTTGCTTTATTTTGTGAACCTTGGGTAGAATTGTTAAATATTTCAAAAAAAAAATATTTTGAATCATTAAATATATTGATATTTAGTAATTCAAATTATTTACTGAATAAATTAGATCAAGTAGATTATCTAATTCATGATATCTTGCATTCGCACAAAAATCTAAAATTGATACCGATATGAATAATTTGAAGTGTCAGTTACTTAAGTTTTATGATTTATTGTATCCAACCAGACCATGTATAAGAATTTAACTATCATCAGGATCTAGAATCTTCATGGAAAACTAAGTGAATGTATTTGAGATTTTTTAAATGTTATGAAACTTCTTTTACATGTGCTTAACTCTTTCAATTGGACTAAGTTTTAATCGCACAATGCAAAATGTAATTTCTACAACTTTTGTATTAGCTCATTTTCTATAAATAATTTTACCCAAGAGGGATCTTTGGGATTTAACATTAAGATCATTAGCATACATAAGTAAATGGTTAATAAGTTGACTATATTAAATCAGATTATCTACTTTGGGATCGAAACCGAATTCTAAGTTTCGGAATTAATTGATTTTTGGATGTTATACAAAATCTTGAAATCTTGATTTTGAACAGCTCTTCCATATGCTTCAAATTCAACTGTTAAATACAGCATAGGTTTAAATTATCCAGATTCAGAACAATATAAATCTTAAGAATTTTAAAATTTTAGTATTTAATGAGTAGAGATCGATAATATCAAGTTTTTGTTAATGCCATGTTTTAAGATGTTAATGTTGCTATGTTTATAATAATTCATTTTATTGTTCAAAGTGACGTGAATTATTCCTTTAACCTCGAGATAGTCCTTTTAAATTGGTTACTTTATCTCCGACAAATATTTTGCGGTTTGTTGGATCGTATTTCTAGGCTTGGATTGTTAAGGTCTAAATGTTTACATTTCAAGAAAGGGAATGCATTTGTAAAACATTTAAAAATGTACCAGATAATTTTTCATTAGGTCTTGAATAGCTAAGGAAAGAGCCGATAGTTGAAATGTTTTCTACATTCTAAATAAACAACAAATACGCAATTTTATCACAAGTTAAACTGATGACATTAAAATTAAATTCTTAGCCGTTATCGATATGTGTATCGATTTATGGTATCTTAAAATAATTTCAAATCAGGACACTTTAATTAAATAGAAAAATGAGTTATTTTCTGGATTCCTAGGTGAATCAGAGTAGTGTATGTCCTTATTAACATGTGCTATCTAATTATAGTAAAAGAAAAAAAAATGTACATATTTGTCCAGAACGTTTGTTACACAAGCCCATTATGAAATTGTTGAATGAAACAATGAATCTTATTGGATAGTTCTTTTATAAACCCTTCTTATAACTCAACTTTAAATTTAATCAATTCATCAAAGCGTAGTTGAATATAAGTAAAAATTATGATTATTCAAATAAAATAACTTGAAATTATTTGAGTTTAGTCGAGTTAAAGCATACATTAAAACAGTCTTGTTTTTAGCTTCCTTAATTCTATTATCTTAAATGAAGCACATTTTAAATATAATTTTATAGTTTTATTATGATAACAATTAGCGCACCCTGAAATATCCCCCTTCTTATTTTTACGAATACCATGTATATATGTATGTAGTCAATTGAGACGAAATTGGATGGATGATAAATGTGTCTTAATTCTTTAGCCATGTCATAAAATGCAAAGTCAAATGTTTCCCATAGTAAATGCAATATAAACCGCTGCATTGAACAATACGCGAAAACGAGTTTAAATGTTAATATGGATGGGCCGTACGAATAAATGTTTTGAAATATGGATTTGTAGACTATCACCTGCTGATGTTAATGGTATTGGTTAATGCTAGTGGAAAATTTTCCAAATGAGTTTGATATGGTAATTTGGTATGACTGTGCAAGGTTATATATTACATCTGATAATGTTTATTAGTGAAGGCTTGGGTCGTGTGTGGAAGGGTATTCACTTACCGATGATGGCCTTGGATTGGGTCATGTGTGTAGAAGGGTACTACTCTGTTAGCGATGACGGTGATGTGTGGTTCATGCATGTGTAAAGGGGCTTAGTTATAGAATGGTGTGGGTTATGCATGTGAAAAGGGGCTCAGTTAGAGCATGGTGTGGGTCATGCATGTGAAAAGGGGCTTAGTTAGGGAATGGTGTGGGTCTGCATGTGGAAAGGGGCTCAGTTAGTGAATGATGTGGGTTATGCATGGGAAAAGGGGCTCAGTTAGAGAATGGTGTGGGTTTTGCATGTGAAAAGGGGCTCAGTTAGAGAATGGTGCGTGTTTTGCATGTGGAAAGGGGCTCAGAGAATGGTGCGGGTTATACATGTGGAAAGGGGTTCAGTTAGAGAATGATGTGGGTCATGCATGTGGAAAAGGGCTGAGTTAGCGATGAGGGCAATGTCACGGTATGTGTGTGGAAGAATGCCGAGTTGGCACTTGCAAAGGCGTGGGCCATGAATGTGTGTGGCAGTATGCTCAGTTGGCTCTAACTATGGAGTGGGTGATGAATGAATGTGTGTGGAAGAGAATCCTGGTAGTTTTGGCTTTGAAGCGAGTCATGTGTGCGGAAGGGTATTCAGTTGACTGTGGCGATGGAGTGGGTCATGAATGTGTGTGGAAGGGTATTCAGTTAGCTGTGACAATGGCGTAAGTCATGAATGTGTGTGGTAGGTATTCAGTTAGCTGTGGCAATCGAGTGGGTAATGAATAAAATTAAGAGAAACGTAAAACGTTTCAGTAGTAGGAAGTGAAAATAGTTTGAAATGTCCAAGTAGGTTCAAATTTGAACAAGAAAATCTTATGTCAGCTGTTAATGACTTGTGAAATACGTGAATATAATCGGATTCAAAATGAATGCTTCTGTAAGGAACTAACCTAAATTTCAGTCTTTTTCTTATTGACTGCGAGTGTACGGTGAGAATAAACTAGAAAAATCATGTAGTGAGCTGTAGTGATTTGCCTATGAATATAATGAAGCTGGTTCTTGACTAGCTTCATTAGATAGAATATAAAATAATCATTTTGATGTAACATCCAAAATTCGAGGCTGGAATATCCAAAAGATTTGCTTTTCAAATTTAATTTCAAATCTAACATTCAAAACTTAAAATAATTCTTTTAGATATAAATTAAGATTGAAATATTTGACTTTGCTTAATGGAAATTAATATTTAGGGCCTATTTGCTCAAGAAATCGAGGGATTATTAAATTTAGATTCCATAAAATATCTTTCACTTATTCTATGAAATCTGACCATCATAAATATTTTAATTTACATGTAATTTTTCTAAATATCTTGATCCCCCCTAATGTGCTTTTAAAGTTAAATGTCCAAAGATTTGAATTTTAATCACTTGCCTTTGTTTATTACAGAAGTTCAATTTTTTGAAGCTCTTTGTTATCAGATTAAGAAGTTTCAGTAATTTCATTCAACTAATGTTTCGGGGTTATATTTTAATTCTTTCTGCAATAATACTGACGCATTTTAAGTGGAATTAAGACACTGGGTTTGACATCTTAAGATGTGGAGGAAAATCGTTTTAAAATATAAATTCAAGTATATACATATCTTAATTTCCTTTGTTTTTGAATTTTCCCCAAGAAATGTTTTGATCTAAAGCAGTTCCCTTTTCTTAATCTCCGAAATGAAGTCTTCTAATGTATAAACTTCAGTAATCGTTATTCGTCAAATTTTCTTTGCTCACATCTGTTGATATCTGCATATATATTACTAGAACATAAAATTAGGTCTTTAATATCACAGTATTTTACTTATTTAAAAATCTTCTGCAGAATAACATTAATTTACAGGATGAGTAAATGTCCACGATTGTTAAACATAAAATTTAATGCAGTTAAATATAGCATGTGCATCATTTATGGAAACATTTACTCAATATCACTTTATTGCGTTTCCTAATCGTTGCATTGAAGTGCTTAGACCTAAAGTATAAGTTATTCAGTAATCCGATTAAGGAACTAAGATATGGCACAATGAACTTTATGCGTTGAATTTAAATTGGGTTGTATGGAAGAGCTGTTCAAATTTTAGATTCTAACTTTTGTACAATAGCTAAAAATCAGATTCTTTCTAAGACATCTTCTTGCTGGGCTGGAAATTTTATCAATATTGTGTTATGTTTAATAAGAATTTATAAATAGAATGAGACATTGTGACGGCAAGTCTTAATTAATATGTGTAATCATTTTTAGATTATATAGCCATGGAGTAAAGATAAGTAATTATCACAAATGAAACTTAAATATGTTAGATAGTATTAGCGTCAGGATGTAAAATTAAAATATTAACTGACCAGTTGCTATAATTTTTCAATCTCAGATTTCAGTAACTCCCTTTTATATTTTCTGTTCTTAAGATGAGAAAGGTTTACAATTGAAAATAATAAGCAGGATTAATTGTAGGAGCTCTTAATTCCATCGAAATATTCAGAAAATTATTTCGTACTTTTTAATATCGGGTTAGACTCATACAGGTCAGTAATGGTTTAAATTTCAGTAGAGCAAGAGCCAAAATAGGCGATACTGCGATAATAATGGTTTTAGATGCTGTAACGTGAGGAGTTAAATATTTAGATGAAGTATATTGAGAAATAACAGGATAAATAAAACAGCAATCAAAACTCAAGAGGTGTGAAAAACATCTATATAAAATATAAACTTTTAAAAAAGTTGAAGACATACTAATGAATTTTCCAATAATTTCCTTTAAGTTATATGAATTCAAATCCGTTATGCAATTCGTTTAAAGAAGGGTAATTTAGTTGAGAATTGCACGCCTTTAAAATCGCCAACATGTTGGGCATCTGGACGTTTTCTCGCCAAGTGAATCGAGTATGGCCGATGCGAAATGGAGTCGATTTCATGTCGGATGATCATATGCAAACATTAAGTCATACATGATTGTGAAGTTTATTAAATATAACTTTTTATGAATTTTCGGATTTAAAGAATCCTGCGAAAGGAATTGAATACGAGTCTTTGGTTATAGAATTGATCATATTGGCACGAAACTGATGCCGGTCAGCTACCTCAGGCAGTTAAATAAATAATAACAAATGGGAAATTAATATAGAATGTATCATTCCGTTTTAGGCTTTATGCTATAAAAAGTACGCATTCAATTTTAACAATTTTAATTTTTCGTTATCACAGTATTAGATAGCAAGAAAAGGAATTCCACTTCAAGGAATTTGCCTATAATCTATTTCCAATGATTAAACGCATATCTAAAAAAGTTTAATGCATTGATTGAAGAATGTAAAACTGACCTTATTATAAACGTGGAAAATGATTCATTTTGGAATTTTGAATGTATAGATTTTATCAAAGGATACTTTACCCCTTGCTGCATTTGTATATATCTGTAGTGTTTGAAGTTGGAAAAACTTTTTCAATTTCATGTGCCTAGTCTCAATTTTTTCACTTGTTATAAGAATGTTTAAATGGTGACATATAGTAAGAAAAACATCTAATTACATTCTACTGGATTGTGCATCTCTATCAAAGAGGAGAGTTTCAAAAATTTCAAATGTATCGATATAGTTTTGGAAATAGGTTAGCAATATTTTGACATAAAATCGAAACGTATTGTCATATTATATGGATTAAATCAACACAGGTTTACTGGATAATGAGATGAATTAATAGTTAAATGTTAATATGAAATTAACAGCGAGAATTATGGGAATTGGAAATAAAATTGTTGTAAACCTTTCAGGAAATATTTTTAGGATTAATTGAATTTAATTTGGAAATTAACTAGGCGTCGGTGTCTACCAGAAATATTAAATATTCCTTCAATTGCAGGAAAATCTTTCTTTTCATGGGCATCCTTTTTCCGATTATTTGATCGATTCCTCTAATTTTTTTTAGAATTGGTCATTTTTGCCTCAATAAACATCTAATTTATCGAAATTCTTAAACACTTATGCACTAATTGCTTATGTTATCAGGATAATTGTTCATAATTTGGTATTTTTGAAAAATTACTCTCTTGCTTGGTGTGACCAAGTGCATTACGGAGGATTTTTTTTCAAATATTCATTAGCTAGTCTTTATGTGATGAATAGGAAAACCAATGTGAACTTACTCAACAAACTTGATGAAAAGGAGAAACCTTAGATTCCCTTGTAATTTCCTTATTACTTCACAAAGTAATTAGCATTCAGGCCAGATGTAACGTCAAATGTTGTACCACACATTTGTTTGTGATTCCTGACTGCCATATGGGGATCATTTTCACGAGTGGAATCGTTGTCTGGTCTTTTATTGTTTCTAAACAAAAGAACCTCATGCTTTTTGTCATTTCCCAAAGAGCCATCATATTTTCAAGAGAACGGCTGATAACTTATCCGTTACGAACGGATTCTTCACATCTTCGAGGAGCGATCAATCGCCAATAATCGTTGTCATGAATTATTGTAGTCAAATATACTATCTTGTGTCCTTGCTGGTATGGAGAATGATACGAGTGGAGCAAATAAAAACAAATTGGAACTTCTTAAAAATTGGATAAATTTTAAAAACAAATCTTAAGGATGCATGACTACGAGCAACAATGGAGGTAAGCTTACTTTTTGTTCATTTATTAAAAAAAATTAAACAATATACATTTTGAAAAGTGAATTTTGAATTTTTTAATTGCTTTTCGCTTTTAGATCTTCGGCGAATTTTTAATACTTTCATGAAAGATTTCATTGATGCAAGATTTATATTAATTAGAATTTAAAGAGGAACATTCTTCAAGTAATGTAAATGAATATTTTCGGGTAAGTTTTTTATTTTATTGATATTATATAGGGTATAAAACTTAAAGAGTATTAAACATGAGAATATTTTCCATTTTAGATAAATGTGAAATCCTCCACTGAGAACCATTGCTTGAAGTTCATCCCCAATCCATTGAAAAACAGTCTTAATCACAACCTGTTGAGTGGGTACATTCTAATTTACAGACCGTTGATTTTTGTGAATGCACCAAAATGACATCAGACGTCTGTATCGACGTGATAATGTAATCAAGTTTTGGTAAGTTGCTACTTAATAATAGATGGCGATTGAAGTTAATATTTTTTGGCTTTAAGTGATGGCAATTTATTAATAGATGTAATTTAATATACAACTTAAATTTTAGCCGTTTTGAATTTAATTATCAATTTATTACATACATTTAAATGCAATCTTTTTTGTGCAACTTTGTAGAAATCTATTTTACATTAAAGTTATTAAAGCAAAAAAAAATAGAGAAATGTTTTAAGCATTAATTACCTTACTTGCAGTTAAAACCTTTAATAATTTTGAATAATAAAAGAAATCAAATCAAAATTCATGAAATGCTATACATTTTAACAGGGCCTGACAAATGTAAAACAACTAATTAAACCTCTTATATTCTAAATTTATAAATAAACTATTGTAGTTTATAATTCATTAAATGGTGATACTTCGTAATCCTTTTATCTTATAATTAATAAAATTTGTAATTTATACAAATTTGTGTCAATTAGGCCAGAAACAGTTTTGGACCACAATGGAGGTCCTCCTTTCCAAGTTCCTAGTGTGACCTGAATCGTGGGTGGAAACTTAAGCTCTGAAAATTGGGATAATCAAGACTATCATTTGGAAACAATATCATGAGAACGTATTTAAAATGTAAGTTTTCATTTTCATGAACCTATTTACAAAATACTCCTTTTTAAAATCCATAATTTCTAAAATGATTAAATGCAGATATACTATCTAAAATTTCATTTCGTACCAGTTAATTGAAAATTAACATTTCGTGTGTTTGGACTGAGTGCCGAGTGATAAATGAAATGCTTTCAGTGATAAATGAAAGATTGCGCAAACTATAAAATGTTATTTAACCTTATTGCACACAATTCCGGAAGATTTTCTGAACCAAAAAGCACTTTTTAATAATTCAGAGAACAATTGGATATTGGATATTTATTTTTGTGGCTCATAAATCATTGTTTCTCCTATTAGGTTCTCATTCAGTATATACCAACATGAATATAATTATGAGTAATAATTTTTCAGTACATAAGAATATAATCTTGTGCTTAAAAATCTGAGAGATAAGCTTTCGTCTACGACCAATTAGGCAATTTCATTTATTTCGAAATGTAACTGTTTCCAGAATATTCGATTCAAAAAATCTGGCAAATCTTTTTCAAGATGCTATTTAAATCAATTTTCTAAACAAAACTAAATAATCAATTTAAAATTATTAAACAGGGGATTTTTATTTTCGAAAAATTACTTGTTTGTTTTTACGTACGGATATAACTTAAATTATTTAATTAAAGCTCATATCTATTGCTAACTTAAATCTTCACAAAATGTCGTGATTACCACAGTAGTAGCCTTAATTTATAATAAATCTATAAATATCTTGTCCTTCTCAAAAATTTATAAATTTTTCAAAAATAGAAACGTAATTATCGGTGAATTGACGGAGGGATGATCTGTTAATCAAATATGAATTTCAATCTCTCGAATTTAAGATCCTTTTGATTTGCATTTTCAAGCATATTCAAGCATAATTGACAAAATTATAGAGTTTTATTGTACAACCACGCAATGAAAATCATTAACATATTACAGAAAATAAACAGATTTTTGAATATGAAAAGTCTGTATAAAGCCTTTTCTTATGAACAAGCTACTACTGAAGACATTAGTAGAACTTCATTTAATCCCAGAGGATCCAGTATGTATGAACGTTCGTATATATGTTCCGAAGTTGTATAATTTGCCTTGAGAGTGGGTTCAATTTTTATATATCTACTTCCTCTTTTTCAAGTGGGTTATATATTTTGGCAGAACCACTTTTATTTTATTATTTCTGTTTAATATTTTCAGTTGGCTTAAAATAGATTCGTTGCCTATCTGAAAAATGGCCTTTTTTTCAGATTTCTTCATAACACGTGGCTTGTGTTCAAGAAATGCAAATCAAATAAGGCCCTTTGTATAATTCAAGAAGAAATTGTCAAGTACATGTGCATTATATCCTTCAGAAGACATTAAAAGTGAAGCGTGATGATATTCTTACAGTGATGTGCATTGATTGTACAGAATCGCAATCACTTTGCTATGCGAGTTCCTAAAATGCGTTTAAAATATTTCCAGACAATGAAATAGATTTGATGTCAATTAACCACATAAAGTTTCATTGCTTAATTCAGTTTCCTGATTTATATTTTCTCATACCTATTTAGTACAGAGAAAGCAAGTGGTGATCTGATAAATGTGACATTTTTCATTGTTTCATTTTTGAAAATTATAACCACCGATGAATTTTATTTGTTTTAAGTTTCATTGTTGTGCATTTCCTTATTTTTGATATTGATATGACCGCAATGATATTAATTCGCCTATGAAGTGCTAATTTTAAAGACCAGAGAATGTAAACAGGTTTTTACTTTATTAAACTAATGACTTTCAAATGTACTGAAAGTTGTACCCTATAATAGATTCATGGAACAATCAAAGGGAATTGAACAAATTTAAAATGTTAAATGGGAAATCATTTAAAATATTTTGAACCAAAAAATTGTGTTGATAAATATTATGCATCAATAGCTATAGATGAACAGAAATTAAATATGATGCATTAGTCGTTAAAATTCAATGAATAACAATTTATGATCTAAAATATTAATATTAATTTTTATCTTGGCAAATATTGAATTCTGGGCAGTAATATAAAGTGAATAAAAATTGAAATGCTGAAATGTAAACTATGAGTGTAGTTGTGTTGAAAATATGTAATAGCAAATGAAGCTTATGTTTGTAGTTATTAAAGGAGCAGAAATTCAACCTTTCGTTAAACGATTTGTTTGGCTTTAAATTATATATTGTTGAGCTTTCTTAATGATTGAAATATCACTCTTGATGTGGTTAGATTCAAACTTTTGTACTGGATTACTATATATGAAATTTTGTTGAAAATTTCACACTTGTACTAACTATGAAATGGTATAAATTCAATATAAATATTTATATTATTAAAATTTCTTTGAAAATATTGGTGCAAATCTTTCATATTAATAGTTTATAAGTGATCAAATAAAATAAGATTTACAAGCTAAGTAGTTTTATATGGAACAAATTTTATGCATTGTCATTCTGATATTTTTAATTGTTGAATTATGAAAACAATTGAATTGTATTTACAACAATTATTTGAGAAGTTCCTGGTTTAAAATTTATTCAAATGATACTAAAAATTAACCGACTTCCAATAATTCTAATTAACAATTATGAATATAATTACTTATGGTAAATTCATCTAATGTTATATATACTTTTTGCTAATTTTGCAATTTCAAGATAGCTAGAATGACTTTCATTTACATCAAATCTAAGTTGTCAATTTTATGATTCAATATTTAATCACAGAGGAATGTTCAAATTTTAAGCAATAAGCAAAGATTTTTTAATCAGTTGTCATCTTTAAAAATATAGAAAATTATATGATCAGTTTTGCTCAAAGTTAGTTTTCTTATTGATTAAATTGGAATTAATAGAATATTTTAATTCAACACGCTTGTAGCATCTAATAAGTGTTAAATTTCATTAAAAGATCGTTTATTAAAATATTTGATCACTTATAAATAGAGAATTTTCATCTTATCGCAATATAATTTATAGTGAGGGAATGATATTTTAAAAGCATTTATTGCATCCTTCGAAGCTTTAAATTTTTGGCTTCAAAAATACTTTTTATAGTCTAGTTGCCTATTAGAGGATGACTGATTGGCTCGGCCGGCCAGTCAATCAAGAATCCATCTAATTGCTTCAAACATAACAGCATTATTTGATCGCCATGTCTGATCACCATGGTGATCAATATGCTTGAAATGAACATATTTTTAATTAACAATATTAATTATTTGAAGAACAAAATTCCACGCTCTTATTTGCAAAAAATCGAATGGATGCGATGAATGACGCTAGCTTAAATGTAAATTTTTAATTCTTTTTAAAATTTCAGGAATTAATGAATAAATATGTATGTCCAATGGAATTTAATTTTTTTAATGCTTCACAAATATAAAATAACGTCTTCTCAGAAATTAAGGAGTATAATTTTATACATTTGAAAATAAAACGAATTTTTAAACATTGAATTTGTATCAATATACTGTCAATTTTATTCAAGTGTTCGCTATTTTCCATTTAGGACAACTGTTTAATTTTAACGCTTTGTATTGTATTAATAATGCATCGAATATTTGAATTATTTGCGTTTGTCGGTAGTAATTAAATACATGAAAATGATGTGATGTTTATAAAGTATTTCATTTTATTTTTCATTTTATATAAAAGTATTCGTTAAAATACCTTTTTAACGAAGCATTCAAATTGTTAATATAAATCCTATCTCGTATATAAAATTTTCTTATAGCTATATTTGATAGTAATGTGTTCCGTATTGTTCATGTATATATTGACTTTTATTGTTGAAATATTATTGCAAAGTTTGTCTTTAATCGTCTTTGTTTAATAAATTGAAAAAATAAAATGTTTTTATTTCCAAATCCTAAGTGTTTCTAATATTTATGAATCAGCAAGATTTAATTAATTTTGTTTTTAATTAACATTTTTGAATCCATTGGAAACTGTGTAAATTTTATTTATTTTCTCCTCTTTGCAATTTTTAAAAGGCCAACTTTTCAATCGGATGTTTTAGATCTTAAATGAAAGGACGGGAGAGGGTGAATACTCTTTAAACTCTGCACTAAAGTAGCTAGACGATAAATACTGTCCATTCTGTTTTTTAAAAAAAATTGGGTAACAAATAAGTAAGATAAGAATTTTTGAAATTAGGAACGTTTTCGTATCCATACACACCAGCGGAAATTAAAGAGGCCTACCCTATATATAAAATCTCTTATGAAAATTCGGCGAGTTCCAAAACATTTCTCAATGTTACTTCAATTTAAAAATGTTTACATGTACTATGCTATTGAAACTTGAATAAATTATTTTTAAGATTTGTTTAAATGCATTGCATTTTAGCTAATATTAAGGTTTTCAAAATTGCCTTTTAAAGATATTTCACTAAAATAGTTGAGTAATTAGTGTGTAATCAATGTCCTCTTCTACCCAATCGACCTTGATTTAATTCGAAACTGATGTGATAATGAAATTTATACAAAAATGTTTTCGACCTGAAAGTAAACAGCCGAATAAAAATAGTGATAATATTTATTCTAAAAGTTATTTAATGTATAGCTGAAGCACCAAATTGGTAATAAGTAATTTTGATAAATGCAAAAATATTCATGAATATATTGAATGCCACGGTGATTTTACTGCTCTTGACGGTCTAGCCCACATGAATTTTTCATTTAAAATTATAAACAATGAAAATTTGCTTAAAATGTTTCTAGTAATAAAAACTTCGCCAGTCACAAATGAGCTACTACATAGAAAGTCGATACCAATCGATTAGCTCCCCCGCTTCCACACAATGTGACAGTTTGTTCAATGTGTTAAATTTTATTTCTAAATATTAAATTCATTAAAAGTACCTTTCATGGCGTCCTGGCATAGAGGTAGCGCATCTTCCTCGTGATCTGATCACCCTGGATTCGATTCCCGGTTAGGGCATGGTTGTTCTTTCTGAGATGAGTGAATGTGACGTGTTGGCCCTAGTTGGCGCTACTTCAAACAAGAGACGCTTATTTCGGCCTAAATCCGCCGATGCATCAGCGGACTTTCCTGGCAAGTATGAATTTATACGTCAATCCAAAAGCAAAAATTCGACCCATATTTGTAATGATGCATTTTTAAAGTACAGCGTTTATTAACCTTTTAAACTCCGAAAAATGATTAGATGCAAAATTATTCACCTAATACAAAGATTTGTTTATCGCTATGAAAAATAAATATACATACTTATGTTAAGTCGAATTTCTTTGAAAAATTAATTCACGCTTCTTAACCATTATGTAGGCGTTTTAACAATTAAATTGCAAGAATAAATAAAACCTAAATAGGATGCACAATCTTGAATGGTGAGTCAGACACCATCGGAGTAAAAGGAGTTAATTTGTTAGTCCCAAATGTATTTCAATTTTAAATTCGCTGTTTATATTGAAATATTTTCATAGCTTGGTGTTAAAAGAATTTTTTTAATTTTATTTTTTATGAAATTTTAATTAATTGAACTTTTTTTTAGAGAACATTTATTTTAAATGAATATATAAAAGTTCACTGACCGGTGTTACAAAACTTGAATACTTTCAAATCCTGCTAATAACCAGATTATCCAATGTTTTCAAGAATCGATTTTTGTCTGCGCAGTTGAGTACCTTATAATTCAAAAGTATTCATAAGGAAGATATTTTTAGCCGATTTCATCAAAATTTCTGCTTTGATGCGACTTTTGTATAATACTCGCAACTTCATTTAATATATGAACATGCTTTCATAATTAATGTTTGGGCATATCCAAAATTATTGTTATCTAAAATTAGACAATTTTTGTACGTACATTGCTATGGAACGGTTGCATGAAAGGCGAAATGAACTTTGAACTATGCATAATTATTTGGATATGTAAACAATTAAATAATTTTTACACAACAAAAAAGTGTTTTTATTGTTGATATTATCCATTTTTAAAAATTGTTTCTGTTATCTTTCAATCTTTCGTTTCTTCTGTTAATGTGCAGATTCATTTTGTAGTAAATAGGATGTTAAAAAGTAACAATCCTAGTAGTATTAATTTTTCTTTAAATAAAAAGTATAGGTACTTATAATGGCACAACGGATAATCTCCTTATTGCTTACAAAGTAATTATGGAGATTATTTTTAATTTGGGATTTGAAAGTCTTTTCTTAAATTAAAGTTTCATTTAATATCTTAATTGCTTGTGTCTAATCATTAAACTGAAAGATTTTCAGAACGAAAACTGCTTCATAACAGAAAACCTATTAAAATATTAAAGATACTAATTATGGTCTCAAAGCAGAAAAAAATATAATCGATGACACATCTTATTATACCACAATCTTTCAGAGCCTATCATTAATTTGACGATCATAATACTTGCGGACTTTTTTTAATGAATTTAATGCATTCAATCATTTTTTTCTTATTTCCCCCTTCATTCAACCTTAATACCAATCTTATGCTGAGAGATTAGAATCTCCAAAAGTCGGAGTAATTATACGCGATGCTACAAAAAAAAATTACCCAAGAAACCACAAAAGAACTCAGTAGGATTTCTTGGAGTGATTGATGTCGTCAATATTTGTTTCGATTCCATTCACTGTTCATGGCTCTTAAATTGCCCATTCAACTACGGCTATTCCCTGATGATGATCAAATCTAAATAATATTTCTTATTATTATTAATTAGAAAAATTTAGACCTTTTGAAATTTGATTAATGGGATAGAAATGATTATTTTCTTTTCTTTTAAAAACTCCAAAAAATTAGGTTTATATTATTTATAGAAAAATTTTAAAATATAGAGAAATTCGGAATAAAATTCATAAATAAGTCTTGAATAACAAACTCTGGTGATTTGAGGATGTATACTCATAAAAAAGATAGTAGTATATTAAATTTTGCTTGTTATTTTCTTGAACTTAATAAATTTTGATGTGTTTTTACAATCCTAATGGATCTGTGTTTTTATTGAAATTTTTACACCCGTTTAATTATCATTGATAATTCTAATGTTATTGAATTTAGATTAATATAGTGTTGTCTTAATTCTTAGTTTCAAATAATGTTTCGAAAACTTTTTTCTGTTCTACTGTTTTTCTGATATACGTATTTTATAAACTTTTTTGTAACTTTCAAAATATGTCTATTGCTGTCTGATATTTAAAGAACATGAATTGAAATTTTATTTATTTATATATATAAATTTTTTACTGTATATATACTTAGCGAAACTATGAGCATATAATAATATTAGAGTGTTACAAAAGTTAATTTCACATTGTTCTATGCATGACCTTATCTGACTTTGCTTGTGAAAATGTGTCGGCATATCTATTAATCGTCTTTGACATCGGTTTCAGTCGTCCCAGAGCTCTGAACTGTCCCAAAGCCAGGACTACACAACTAAAAAGTTATTTCGTTTATTTGGTGGGATTGGGAAGGCGTAATTTCCTAAGAGCACCTTCCACAGGTGAAACGAAACAATTTCTACGAAACACTGCCATTAACTGGATTAATTTAATGCTATCATAGCATAAATAAAAGGGAGTTGTTCAGAATTAAGAAACCGACGCGAAGTTTATCTTCGTCACAACGCGAGATCATATTTTGCTTTATTCGTAAGAGAAAAGTGATGTTTAGAATGTTTCATCACATCCTACATACTCTCCAGATCTCACTTCATGCGATTATTTCTTCTTTATGTCTATAAAAATTTATTTTCTGGATAAGCGCTGTAAATCCATAAGTGAAATATTAGATCACTTCTTGTTTTATTTCTTGCCCAAAACACAACAATTTTGGAAAGGAGGCTTAATGAGGGTTCCTGAGAAATGGAATAAGGGAATACAGCAAAAGGATTTTTATTTAACAAAATAAAGAATATCTTAAACAGTAAATATTGTGCATTAATTACATATTAGAATCAGGAAAGAAACTTATTGGATATCCTTATATTTAATATCTACTCAAAACACAAAAATTGTTTTTGAAGCATGATCATATAATATATTTTTTGCTATATTTATATCTTTATATATGTCATCCAATCATCGAAGCTACCACATGTATCTGAGTAGGCTGGATATAACTGAGAAATTTATTTCTATTGAGTTCAGTATGATTGTAAGGTCCACCAACATTGGTAACCCTAATATCACTTGGCATCCCTAATTATGGAGATATTCAGGAACCTGGAGTGAAAAAGGGTTGAGTGAGGTGATAAATTAACCAGAGAGTAGATGACAGATGAATTGCAGAAAGAAGGAGGAATGTTGAGAGGAGAATCTGAAGGTGAGGACGAGGCATTCCGGGATTGATGAACCAAGAGATAGGATGTGAATGAGAGGTAAAGTCAGAATCGGGAATGGATGGATGAAGGGAGAGAGAGGTCAGTCTGAGACAAAGACAAAGGCGAAAGATGATGAGATAATATTGTGTGTGTTTTGTTTTGTGTGTGTGCTGTGTTACTTATCTACATGTTAATAAAACTCTGGGACCAAAACTGGATGTTATCACTGTCTCTACCGCTCACATGAAAGATACCCCACATCTTACAATAATATGCTTAATACTTTAGAGCTGTGTTTTATTCGCTTTCTATCCTAAACCTACGTACATGGATTTGGAATAGGACATTTTTTCTGACAACCTTTCGATGTATATGAGAGTATATGGTTCTCTTTTGTTTATTAACCTTCTTAGGAACATGGACTGTCATTAGGATTTGTATAAAGAAGGATAATTTTTATTAGTTTTTGTTTATCCCGGATTTAAAAGTAATTCAAGCCAAATTTAAACCGGAGAAAGCGGAATACAGTAACTTCTGAGGGAAAAGACAACTGAATGCTTATTGGTAAAAGTCTAATTTTATTTCATATGAAGATGACGCTTCCGTACTCACATGGCCAACCCTTTTTTCAACCCATCACAGATAAAGGAACATATTTGCCTGAACCATTACTCGAACCTGGGATGCCCAGGTAACTGACAAGATGTCCAACTCTCAGGTCAGAGCGATGGCAATTTTCATTGGTTTTCAAAGAATATCAAATTTTATTAGATCATTACACTATTTTGATGTATATAAATTTGACCGATATTACGAATGAGAGGATCATTATTAATGGAAGTAAATTTTATATTAATTTAGCAAGAATCGTTTATTTGACGCAGGATAGTAAAAATATTGTTCTTCTTGTAATTCTTGTTGTGTTCAGTTCTTGTAATTTTAAATTTCATCAGATAAATTTTTTATAAAAAATCCTATTTAGACCGACAGTTTTAAAGTATTCACAATTACAATATTTACATCTTGAACACCTTGTTGCCTATTCAAAAGGTTGCCAAAGTTTCAAAACAAATCAAATCAACATGCTCCAATATTAGAGTATTCGCGAAAGGTTTCATTAATAACCTCCATACAAGATGCCATTATCTCCTATCCAGAGATCTTCCGCGATAGCTACTTAATTAAGACATTTAGAGATAGCTAATCTCTTATTTCAAATAGGGGAGCTAAGGTTAATTGCACCCCTAGGAGTAATTCAGCATAATATTAGAGCGTAATGTCACAGCTAAGATACAGTACTACAATATCAGGAGTCTATTAGAAGGTGCTGGGAATCAATACAATGAGTCTACTAAGAGCAGCAAAACTTAAGTGGAATTCAGTCATATTTTTCATTATTTTTTAAAAGAATGATTTTCATAAACAAAGAGTAGCAATTAATGCATTTAAAATAATTTTTATTAGTCTATTATTTAAAAATAGATTTTTCAAAAGTTTTCCCTATGTAATCAAATAAATGTTTTTTTTTTAAATTATCATTAATAGTTGCTGGAAATAGGCAAAATTTTACAAAAGTGGTTGAAATTATCTTTTAAGAAATTATAAATCTGTATAAAGTATATGTAGTAATGTATAGTTAATAAAATAATTTTTAATATTTAGTTTAGCAATTCGTAATATTAAATTTAATGAACTTAAACTGCTTGGTAAATATTATTAGTTGAAATAAATCATTCCGAATTATATTCGAATCAAATTGTCAACCGTCATTATCAGAAGCTTAAAAATAAATAAAGAAATAAAATCATCTTGAAAATGAATATTAAAATAGTCAATATCGTCAAGAAAATTAAAAGTATTAAAAAGCCATGAATCTATATTATCTGTAACATTGTATGATTAATAAAATAATGTTTAGTATTTGATTTAATAATTCCCAATATTTAATCTAATTTATAATGCTTTATAACTGTTTATCCTTGAAATAAAATGCTAAGTTCTGAATTATCTTTGACTCCATTTTTTAAGCATTATTATCAGAAACTTATAAAATAAAACCTTTAAGAAAATAAATATATTCTAATTTATAATATTGTTAAGAATATTAAATAAAAATTATAAAAATCTAGAAATTCAAACGAAGCAAATTTGATGGGAACGTTCTTGTATTCGCGAATGAAAATATGCATTCCACTGACAAGAATCTAGCTTAAAAACACAAAATATTAAAAAAAATATTTTGGGTAAGTATGTAATGGAAATATTTCTATATATTAGAAGGAAAAAAACGCCGATGAATAAGCTGAACACAGAATTTACAGTTCCATTGTAGTAAAACCCGAAAGAAATCATTTTGCGAAGATGCCACAATAAGTTCAGAACTCTGTAAATGTTGAGTTTTTCCTTTGACTGTGACATCCTGACTTTTATTCAAAAATATAATATTTTGCAATTCCTCTATGAAAAGTAAATAGCTTTCTTTTTAATTTCGAAGTCAACTTAGCTTTATTTATTGTAAGATTTTACTGCAGATAAAAAGCATAAATTTATTTTACTGCAAATGAAAAGGGCAAGTGTTTGGTACATTGAAAAGAGATCGATATTCCAAAAAATACATAAATTGAAATTTATGATTTTTTTTCAGTATTTATGATATAAAAACAAAATGCAAATTATTATTATCCATTCTTATTAGACTAAACGCTTTCATAAATTGCATAAAATTGATTACTTTAGGGCTATATTAGAATGCCTCTTAAGTTTTTCCCCTATTTCTAATATGAAATGAATACACAATAATAATTTTTTTTTTCTATTACATTCTACCATCTCAAAGAACCTAATTATACCATAATTGTGTTTAGGACAAGAAATAATACTCAAGGTGCATTTTCATTTCGCTAATTGATTTTAAACTCTACCGCCTTCCTGGCATAGAGGAAGCGCGTCTTCCTCGTGATCTGGACTTCCGTGTTCAAGTCCCGGCCAGGGCATCGTTGTTCTTCTGTCTTCTACCTTTGAGGCGTGAGAATGTGCCCCCTCCCCCTGTAAAAAGGACATGCGCAATTGATTCAGATGAGTGTGTTTCATCTTCATATGAGTTAGAAGTCAGACTTCTGAACTCGGGGTCCATACCCTCAGAAGCTACTGCATCCCTATTTCCGTTGTAAAGGGAACACGACATCATCATCATACCTTAAAACTCTTATCATGAAGAATAATTTTTAAGAACAGAAATAATTAAGAATTGGATGGATTGAGATCTGGAGAGTATGCAGAATACAGTAAAACATTCCAAAAAAAAAACTGCATGATATTCTCTCTTACGACTAGGACAAAATGTGATTTCGTTTTGTTGTGATAAAAAACAACGTTTCGTTTATTTATTAATTCTAAACTTTTTTTGTTATGTCATTGCTCAATTAATCCAGTTTAGTGTAGTATTTCGCAGAATTGATTGTTTCCACTTGAAGGAGAATCTCGTTGAAAATTACTCCTTTTTCATCTCACCGAAGAACCAAAAAAATTTTGAATTGTAGTTCCAACGTGGGTTGTAATAAAGCTCTAGCACGACTGATAACATACACGGCTAATAGATAAGCCTGCATGTTTGCGTAAACCCGGCCAGATAAGAGCATTTATAATGTATTGAGAAGGAAACTTTTGGAACATCATAATATGCACCTAAATACTCATAGAATAATAAATAAATAAGCTTTTATAATAAGAAAAAACAAATTAGTTTTAAGAAAGAGAATAAGCTTTTATAGGCCATCTACATGAAATGTTTTGTTATAGGTTTATATTCGCTTCTTTTATAAAATTTCTGAAAAAATTTATTCATTTGGACTGAGAAAAAATGTATTTATTTTCCAATATTGTTAAAATATTTCCAATATGGTTCCAAAATTTTTTTAACTAAAGTGATGGTTAATTTATTAATAATTTATTTGTTAATTATTCCTTTGATGAAAATTAAATAGCAATAAATCTTCCATTGATAGTTTATAAGCAAAAAAAAAAGTCATGACTCCACGAATACAAAGTGCAATAGGAATATAATTATGCTTTCAGCCGTCTCTCTGGCACAGATGGAGTATGTTTTCTTGCTGTTCTGGGAGTCCCGGGTTCGAGTCCCATTTCGGGCATGAATGTTCTTCTGTGTACTATCTGTGAGATGTGTGACTGTGCCCCCCTGTAAAAAGGGGCTGTGCAAGCGAATGTGATGAGTGAGTAGCTAAGTCGTACTCTTGGACCTAATTGGCGCTAATACAAAAACAAGAGACACTCACTCATCTTAAATCTACTGATGTATCATCTGCGGGACTTGTCAAATGGCAAGTACCATAAGTTACAAGAACATCATAACAACATTATGCTTTCGATGGTAATGTGACATTGTAATAAACATGTAAACCAGTATTCTCTGTTCAATCATTAAAAATATAGATTTTACAGATTTTTTAATAATTTTCGGATGAACGGAAATAATTTCATTTATCTTATAGTATTTAATCTCATTTATAAGAATTCCAAGCGATCAGAGTAAATTACAAATTGTGAACCAGTTATAATTATAAACGTCCAAACAACTAGGCATCATTTCTAAATGCTTTTATTTATCAGAATTTATGCAATCAGATCATCTATAATCTCTCTCCAGAGAAATTTCAACGGAATCTACATAATGTAATATATTCTAAAGGGTTTTATATATATATATATATATATATATATATATATATATATATATATATGTATATATATTGAAGTGACAAAAGTCATGGGATAGCAATATGCAAAAGTATAAATGCGCAGTTCGTTTAACAGAACTTTCATTTATGTTCAAGTTATTCATATGAACAGGTTTTTCGTGATTTATGGCGGCACGACGAGAATAAACAGACTTTGAACGTGGAATGTTAGTTGGAGCTAGACGCATGGGTCATTCCATTGCGGATATCGTTAGTGAATTCAACATTCCGAGATCCACAGTATCAAGAGTCTGCCGAGAGTATGGAATTTTAGGCATCCCATCCCATCATGGACAGAACAGTGGGTGACCACCTGCACTTAACGACCGAGACTGCCGACGTCTGTGAAGAATAGTCAATGTTAATAGACACGCAACACTTCGTCAAATAACTGCTGGAATCAATGTGGGACGTACGAGGGACGTGTCCGATCGGAATGTGCGGCGAAATTTGTCTTCCTTGGGCTATGACAGCAGAAGACCGACTCGAGTGCCTTTACTCACAGCACGACATCTCCTGCATCGACTCTCCTGGGCTCGTGAGCATATCCACTGGTCTAGGGACCAGTGGAAAACCGTGGCATGGTCAGATGAGTCACGATTTCAGTTGTTACTAGCTGATGGTAGAGTTCGAGTGTGGCGCAGACCCCACGAAGCCATGGACCCAAACTGTCAGCAAGGCACTGTTCAAGCTGGTGGTGGCTGCATATTGGTGTGGGCTGTTTTTACATGGCATGGACTCGGTCCTCTGGTGCAACTGAACCGATCATTGACTGGAAATGGTTAGGTTCAGCTGTTTGGAGATCACTTGCAGCCATTCATGGACTTCACGTACCCACACAACGATGTGATTTTTCTGGATGGCAATGTACCATTTCACCTGGAAATAATTGTTAGCGATTGGTTTGAAGAACATTCCGGACAATTCCAGCGCATGATTGGCCACCTAGATCGCCCGATATGAATCCCATAGAGCATTTATGGAACATCATCGAACGGTCCGTTCGTTCCCAAACTCCTGCACCATCCTCACTTTCACAATTATGAGCGTCTATACAGACAGCGTGGCTCAATATTCCTGCAGAGGATTTCCAACGACTTGTGGACTTCATGACACGTCGAGTTGTTGCACTTCGCCGGACAAAAGGAGAACTGACACGATATTAACAGTCATCCCATGACTTTTGTCACTTCAGTGTATATATATAAACCAGTATTTTATCATGTCAGATCATGATATTGTTTTGAGATGAGATTTTTGGCATCAACAAAAATCCTTAGGCGAAAAATAAAAAATTTATTTCTGCACGAGCATTAAAAAAAATCATCTTTTAATAACGCGTTGCCATTGCATTTAAGAAAGCGCTGATTTTTTTTAAAGTTAATAACTACCGCAATTAAAACCTAGATAAATCTCATTGTGAGCCCGTGATTATAGGAAATGAGAAATATTTTTTTAAACAATAAATTCGAGGAAAGGTTTTTTGGATCGTTAGCAATACTAAAGTGATTAATTCAATGAAACAACTAAAATGAATAAAAATATATTTGGACTTGCACGAGCACGTGGTGTTTTGCCGTTCAAGAAATTATGTTCTGAAATAATACATTAAAGTATGCATAGCAGATTTCATTTTAATCTTTATTTATTTCCGTTTGTTTAATAAACTAAAAGTTTCCTTACTGCAATTTTATCTACTTAAATATGCTTCTTACGATAGTTTATAAACAGCAAAACACAAGGTTTAGATAAACACTCTTATACTCTTAACAATTTAATTTTCAAAGCTTACATTATGAACTAAATAGCATAGTATAAATAAATAACATAGCAAAAATATCATAGTATAAACAGAATGTCTATTAATCATTAAAAAAAACATTATTTTTTATTATTTAATAAGTAAATGTATTTAGAGTTCTTAGTTAGGAATTTGTTATTTAAACTTGTATTTTTATTTAGTTCGCAAATTGCTTACCGCTACTTATAAATAGAATGTCCTTATTTGTTAAAATTACTCAACAACAGAAAACCTACCAAATGATTTAAGATATTAACTAAGATTCTCAATCATATAAAATACATTTGATGACATATCTTTTTTAAATCCCTAAATCTTTCAACTCTTATCATTAATTTGATAGCCATAATACCTCCTTACTTTTTAAGGAATTTAATAATGACTTCATTCACTTTTTTTTAGTGTTTTTCATTTCATTCGACTTTAATTCCAATCTTAAGCTGACAGATTAGTGTCTTTAAGACATGTATAATTGTGCGATAATGTAAAAAATATCTAAGAAACCACATTTTTTTTAAATCAAGAATGATGTCATAAATGTTTGTTCCGATTAAATTTAATATTTTTTGTGAATTGCTCATTCAACTGAATGCACTGTAAAGATTAACCATGCGTAATTTTCAAGCATTTATTTGAAAAATCTTGAACATTCGAATTTAAACTAATGACATAAAAAGGATACTCTTTTTTTAGATTTCTAAGATGTAAAATAATTCCGCAAAAATTATTAGTAAAAATAAATGGAAACATAATAAAAACGGAAATTTACAAATAAACCGTAAAATGAATAATGATTCCTGAAGATCGACTTAATAGAAATAATTTCAAGATATTTTCATTATCAACGCGTTCAGAATAGTATTTCGTGTTTAAAGGTGTTTTAAAATGTTGACATCTTGTTATTGTCTTTAATAGTTGAAATGAATTATAAGAGTTAAATATATATTTTTAAATCACCTTTTATGTATTTTAACTAAGGAATTAATACTAATAATAATATTTGTGTATGCTAAACATATTGAATGATTTATTTTAATGAATTTATTTTTTCAACTTAATATTGTTGTTATCTCTTCACACGGTTTGGATTTCGAGTTTAGAGTCAAACATGCATTTTTGAAACAACTATCTTCCTTTGAATATATAAGTTAGGTATTTCATACAGATAAAAGATGTTAATCATACTGAAATATACACGGAGAAACAGATTAAAACATTTTCTTCTATCTACATACATCTATTTGATTTAAAATTTGATAAAGATTTGTAATTTGTGTGTATATTTTGTCCCTTTTACCGACTTTTATCTGATTAATACATTATATCATTATGTTTGAGTATTCAAATACAAAAAAACAACAACATACATATGTAAATTGAAATGTGTTTATTCTCATAAAAAAAGTCTAAAACTTTAAAGTTAAATTAAAGTTGTCTTTTTAGTATGTTTCTAATAATTCTAAAAATATTCCACGTTTGTCAGTAAACAAAATTAAATAACTTTCACAAGGTAAGGAATTTTTTTAAAAAAAATTGGATAAAGGAAATAAGCGAAATTTCAAAAAACGCATATATTAGTTTCAAAGTCGATAATTAAAACCTCATAAAGGAAGAAGGGATCATTCACAAACGCAGATCTTCTGATATCCTTGAAAAAATGCTGATACAAAAAGAAAAATTAAAAAATATATATATGTGATATTGTCAAAGTGAATAAAAAAAATTTGTTTTAGTTACAGATATATTGTTATTTATATCTGTAACTAAAACGAAAGGATCACATGATTAATGAATTGATAAATTTCATTAATAGACTCATTAATGATTATATTCTATGGAGACAGGGAATATGTGTTTTCCCTAGAAAGATTCCGAAAATCTAACTCATTGTGTTTGTCCTAATTCTACAAAATTTTGCAGAAATGCATCGTGGACAGATAGAAGGGGCATTTAAGATGCAGTTTTTATATTAGAGTCGTAGAAATT
This sequence comes from Argiope argentata, assembly GCA_026289955.1. NCBI lineage: Eukaryota > Metazoa > Arthropoda > Arachnida > Araneae > Araneidae > Argiope > Argiope argentata. Next base: position 260,831 of record JAOUZG010037067.1, read on the forward strand.
TAAAATTCAAAAAAAAAAATGTTGCATTTTTCTGTGATAACTTTCGAAAATATTGTAATACGTGACTGATTTTTACGTTATCTAAAATTTAAACAATTTCCAGTTTCAAATGTACGAGTTTACATGCCATGCTGGTTTTTTTTGTTATTGTTGAATTTTAAAATTTTTAAATCCACTTTAAATATATGTGATAGTAAAAAAATTTGAACATTTAATATTTCTTAAAGAGATTTGTGATATCATTTTTAAATCAGGAATACTATAATGCAATATACAGAATAGTTCAACAATGTTCAAATCAAGAAATTTTAATCTAATGCATAGTTTTAAAAAATTCTTTATCAATGGCTTTCAACCTAAAAATACAACAAAGTTGTTTATAATATGAATTTTTCTATTTATAAAATTTTATTTATTTCTTTAATAATTTGCTAGATAAATAAATCATGAATAGAAATTCGATATAAATTTATTTTATTTTGATATTTTGATTGTTATATTTATTATTTTCAAAGAGGTATGATTGAAAAAGCTTATAAATTTAACTGAAAAAAAGAAATACAAAATGATCGATGGCTTAGCACACATGTACACATTTTTTAATAATTACTTTAAAAATCACTCCTTTTCTTCTATATATATTTCATTAAATGACATATAATTTAATTTTTTTAATTTGTTGATTTTTATTATTTGGTTATTTTTATTTATTTTGATTTGTCCATTTAGAAGTCTACACTTTATGTATTTTAAAATAATGTGGTCATATAATCAATAGTTTGAAATATTATTTGCATAAATAGAATTGAGCATTATTCCAAAAGATCTCATATCGTTGTAATTGCAATCTGATATGCATACTCATGATTGCAACATGTTTTTTTTTAAAAATTTATTATGTTTCATCCATGCAGGATTCCACTTTTTATATCGTTTATAAACTGTGGTCATAGAATCAATAGTTGGAAATATTACCATTTTTAAAATAAAAGTAAGTATCATTTCAAACGATCTTTTTATTAGTATCATTGTAATTGAAATCTGATATCTCAAAATACAATTTTAGCAAACAAGCATATGATAATAACAACATAGAAGCAAAGTTTTTTAAACAATGAAATCCAATAAAAATAATAATTTATTTTACGAATCAATTAAGTTAACGAGTCAATTATTTTCAAAGTCACTGTGATATTATCACATAATAAAAGTGACGCGTATATGGACGAATATTTCACTGATTTTGAAACACACGCAATTCCAAGACGGCAGAATAATAAAAAATAATAATCAAAATTACCCCCTGTTATATTTGGTCGGAGAATTACCAGAAAGTTACATTTACAACATTCATACTAGCTGCAATTATCTCCATTTTGGATATCTTCAGCGATATCAACTGCTTTAAAGAACTAAGAGGCTAGCTAATATCTTAATTCAAAGCGAGCACCCACGGTTAATTGCACTCTTGAGAGCAATTCAGATCGCTATTAAAGAGCGCGATGTTTTAGATAAGTTTCTGTGTAGGATTTGAAATCAAGAAATGAGTATCTTGAAGCCATTGAATCTTCCTAAAAGGAGTATCAAAATTTATCAAGAACTCAACTTTATTCTCCCTTTATTATCCATTTAAAAGTAACAGATAAAGTTTAATGCCTTTAAAATTCACTATAAATATGCAGCTGAACATAAGATAATCTTGATTGAATAGTTTCTAATATGTGAGAACAAAAGATTCATTTTTATTGAGTAGAATTTCTTATAAAATAATCTATTAATGAAGAAATATTAAACTAATTATTAAGATTTATCTTTCGTATTTTTTTTTCACTTTTACTCGATATATAAATGAAATGTTACGAAAAATGATATATATATATATATATATATATATATATATGTATATGTTTATGTGTGTGTATGTATGTGTATATGTGTGTGTGTGTGTGTGTGTGTGTGTGTGTGTGTGTGTGTGTGTGAATCTATTAACCTAAATAGCAAGATATTCTTCAAGTTTTTCACATGATTTTATCAAAAATTTTATCGAAGAGAATCATCAAAATTCTGAGAAAATTTCTTAAGTGAAATGCAGGTTGATAGAAAAAGAAATAGATAGACATTTCAGGAAAAAATAAAAAAAATTAAAGTGAAAAATATAGACTTAGTTTCTATAATAATATAAACTTCAATTATATTTAAAAAAAAACAATGTTCTTACAAACTCAATAACCAATAAACAAAAAATATGATTTAAATATATACTGTACCGACGTCCTTGCACAAGGGGGTGCGAGTTTTTTCTGTGATCTGGTGGGCCTATTTTCGAGTCCGTGTAAGACATGGTTGTCCTTCTTCTGTTATATTTATGAGATGTGTGAATGTTCACACCTGTAAAAAGGGGCTGTGCAAGCGAATGTGATGCATGAGTTACTTAATACAAGAGACGCATCATCAGCTAAAAAATCGCTGACTGCGTCAGAGAGATTGTCCATGGTAGACCGTTGACCTGACTGTGCAGAGAGCTTATCCGTGGTTTGTTGTGTGCCCATAGAATAAACACTGTAACTCACACAACAAATACTGTTTCTGTTATTTGAAACTAGAATGTGAAAATCTGTTTAAAAAAATAAAACAGTGCTTTATGCTAATCAAACGCAAAACGGTGAAATCAACATAGTTAAAATCTTCTCATTATTGTGTAAACATGGTATTTATATACTAATAACAAGTAAATTGTATTTTTTAATTACTAATAAATACGAAATAAAATGTGGTGAACATTTCCTGCTTAATATACATTTTCATATATTAAGATAACAAAATAAATTCTTTAATTCCCTTTACTCACCAATTTGATTATTCAGCATCAGAACGCCGGCTTTCTGGCACAGAGGTAGTGCGTCTTCCTCGTATTCTGGGAGTTCCGGGTCTGAGTCCCAGTTCGGGCATGGTTGTTCTTCTCTGTGCTATCTGTGAGGTGTGTGGCCGTGCCCCCCTCCCCTATGAAAAGCGGCTATGCAGGCAAATGTGGTGAATGTGTAGCTAAGTCTTGCTCTTATCCCTTGGTGGTCTACTTCATAAACAAGAGACGCTCTTATCGGCTTAAATCTGCTGCTGTATCAGCGGGGGGATTTTCCAAAGGCAAGCGCCATAAGTAACAAAACAAAAACAATAGCAACATAATTAATAATTTTCTAAGTAAATGAATAAGTTTATAAAAACTTTCCAGAACTATATATATTAGCATAATATATATCTTGGGAATATCAAGGAATATGAAATAAAGTTTCAGGAAATAAATTATGAAAATAAAACAAAAAAATGAAAGCAAAATTTTGTCTGGCAAATAAAAATATATATTCCACATACATTAATGTAATGATATTAACACTAATCATAAATATAAATATGTCAGACTTATCCATTGAAGAAATATTTCTACCAAAACCAATAAAAATTCCAAATTGGATGCGAAATTTATAGTTGCATATTAGTTATTGCCTTATGACTCAAAAATATTCATCTATTAAAGATATAATGAAACCACTCAAGAAGATTAAAAACCACAATTCTGTAAAATTACTTATTTCTTTTGAACGCAATTTTCTGAACTTTGTTCAAGAAAATTAGTATTTAATTTTAGAAGCAAAGCATTTTTTATATTTAAATCAAACCCTTTTTGTTTATTTCATATACAAAATAATATTATCACATTTGTTCTCAAAATTTGCATAATAAGGAATACTTAAGTTTATTTTTATGTTCTATCAGGCATAAATATTTGATAAATATTTATAAAAAAATTCTTAAACTTTTATGCTAGATTATATATTTTTTATAAACACCAAGAGGCAAAATCTATAAAGTTTTCCTACTTAATTTTGAATTGTTATTCATAAAACTATAAGAAACTGAAGATTTCATTTCACAATTTTATTATATGTATGCCAGATTTCTGGCCCAGAGGTAGCGCGTCTTACTCGAGTTCTGGGAGTCCCCGGTTCGAATCCAGATTAGGGCATGGGGCATGGTTGTTCTTCTGTGTGCTATCTGTGAGACGTGTCACTGTGCCCCCCCTCCCCTATGAAAAGCGGCTGTGCTAGAAAATGTGGTGAGTGTGTAGCCAAATCGCACTCTTGGAGCTACTTCTAAACCAAGAGACGCTCATTCGGCTTAAATCTGCTGCTGTGTCAGCAAGGGGGCTTATCCTTAAGCAAATGTCGTAACTAACAACAACAGCATTATATTCATAAAAGTTTCAAATAGAAAAATAATTTTTATAAATTAATCTGCAATATTTCAGAATCATGTCACAAGGATATAAAAAATGACGGAAAATTTTAATTACAATATAATTATGAATACTATTTAGGGAAAAAATAAATACTTTTAGAATGTAACCATCGTTTTATGCTGCAGCAAATTATATAAGTTTCTTTTCTTTTTGTAGACATATATCTACCATCCCCATTACAGAAACGGAAACTTTATAACGAGAATTTAGCTTACAGTGTTTCCCTATTGCAACAAAATTAAAATTATTTGTACAGTAATTTTCTTTAAATAAAATCAAATTATTATTGAAAAAAATCCCATTAAGCTTGAAAGCTAAAAGTTTAAATGTTTCTAAAGCTAAAGTGTTGCTGAAAATTTTATTATGCACCTATAGTTCCAAAATTTCAGAGCAAAACAAATATGCGTTAAACTGTCCCATATTAGTCCATCAATTTTAAGTCAACAAGTGTATGTTTCATTTATAATATTCATCTCAGGTGCTGTTATCTCTTTCCTGGAGATCCTTAGTAATATTCACTTAATTAAATCATTAAGAGGAAGGTAGTATCTTAATTTTAGAGCTGAGAGCTCAGATTAATTACCCTCTTGAGAGTAATTCGGCTGAATATGAGAAAGCGCAAATCTTTGCTGAGCAACATTAAAATAGCTGGAGTCAACAAATGTAAGTTAGCGTAAATTCTGCCTAATAAGACAAACAAAATATACGAATAATTCAGGTGAAATTTTCATTCAATATTTAAGATAGCTGTTAATGAGAAAGGTGATAAGTATTGAAATTATTTAATTTAATGTATTTTTCATTTACAATTAATCAATAAGTAACGCTTTACGAATTAAATATTGAAATTCTTTAGCAAGAAATATGGAAATAAATTAGCATTTAAACATCAAAATAATAGCAAATGAATAATAATAACAAAATTATGAAAAGATCAAAATAATGAATAATTATATCAAAAGAATATCAAAATTTCTTTAAAATAACTGCCATTTTTTAAAATATTTGAATATAATTAATAAAAAACACTAAACTATAAAATTTCAATCCTGTAAAAGTGAATTGTATAAAAATGAAATAAAGCAAATTAAATCCGTGTAATGAAGAAAAAAATATCTAATTATTTCTCTAAATAACATCTTTACAAATAGAAAATTATTGTTTAAAACATTATTTAAATTTTTATTTTCTTTTTTAGGTGAAACGGACCATTAAAAAAATATTTTAAATAATTTGAAGAAAAAAACATGATGTCCATTTGTATGCCTGACCAATAAACCGTGGGATATGTCTGCCTATAAACCTAACTAAATTATTCGATAATCTTGGCCTTCAAATGAAGATTACTTTTTCATTATTCATTAATAAGTTATTAAGTAAAATATGACATTCTGATATTTAAAGTCAAGTTAGTTTCTTTTACTGCAATAATAAAAATAATTTATTTATTTTTCCCCTCTACTTTTGCATATGAAGAAGAACAATGGCTTTATTTATCTAAAAATATATTTATATAAATATATAATATATTTTAAATAATTTGAAGAAAAAACATGATGTCCATCTATCTGCCTGGTCTATAAAACCTGTCCTATATCTGCTTATAAACCTCGCTTCCTATTACTAAACTAAATTAGTCCATAAACTTGGCCTTTAAATGATGATTACTTTTTATATTATTCATTAATAAATTATTAAGTAAAATATGACGTTCTAGTATTTAAAGACAAGTTAATTTATTTTATTACAATAGTAAAAATAATGTATTTATTTTTTCCCTATACTTTTGCATAAGAAGTAAAAGATGGTTTTATTTATCTGAATATGAAGAGAAAAAGAAGTTTTATGAAGAAAACAAATATAGAAACCCATATGGGGACTGAAACATTTCTCGTATCAAAAAGGCTTAAAATATAAATATTTTTTCTTTTCTATTTTGAATTATTATATTTCATTCTTGATCAAAAATAACTTCAATTACATTAATCAAAATAGTCCATGTTCAAATTCTTTTATTACTAATATTTACGAAGAGGATGTATTTTTTCAAGCTATTGAACTGTAATATTTTGTAATCAATACTTTTGATTCGTTCTGAAATTTAAACTTTGAGCAATTTATGCAAGAACTTCAGTTCGAATAAAATTTACAAAAAAATGTATGTGTGTTTTTAATCTGGATAATTTGTTTATTTAGATATTTTATTTTCCCCCTCATTTACGTTATTCAGTTTCAACAATAGAAATGCAATACAAATTTTATTTTTTTCTCAATTTTTTTTACATATAAATTATTAGTCACAATGAACGACCTTAATAATTTTTAAAAACTAAATCCTTTTGCATATCCACCTTGATTATTTAATAAACGCAAGATACATACTTACTAACAAAACCTAAGCACAAAAAAATATGGAAGGTAAATATTTACTTCAATAAAGTATTTGTTAAAGTATTGTATCACTCTTTAAGTACTAAAAAAACCTTTCAACGGTAAAAAAAATGACAAAAAAAGCTAAAAGAATATGGAAAATTTATAAAGATTTCGTAAGAATGAGGAATATAATACTTTGTTTTATTCTAAAAAAATCTTAAAATATTTAACAAATAAGAAATACTAAATATTAAAAATTTTAACTGAAAATTATAATAATAATAATAAATTTATTTATAGAATAGATAAGAAATATCTATACAAAACAAAATTTATTGCTGTCTTAAATTTTAGTGTATTAAAATTCCTAGAGTAAATAAAAATGTGATATCTTTATAACTACCGTAAATTAACTTTTTGATGATTCTGTAATCATCAGTTTTCCTATAAATAATTTTGAAGAAAGAAAAGTCTACTCGCTTTCACGAATTTTGAATTATCTTCTTTGTATAAATGAATTAATAATCCTTGGGACTAAAGAAAAATTAAAATTATAAATACATAAAGATATATAAAAAAAACTATCATCCTGGATAAAAGAAGCCTATAAAGTAATAAAAGTAAATCAACGAAGTAAGATGAATCAAAATATCAGTATAGAATTTTAAAAAAACATTGTTCTTTAATATATTTATTTTTTAATAGAAATCTTGTCTTTGGTTCGATGCATATGTGTTCTTTGCAATGCTAATTAGTGATATATCAGTGAAAGATTAAACTCCTTCAAATATATATTTTTTAAAAACGAGAAAAAATTCAGGAAAAATAGGCAGAGGATGGAAAAGGATAAGCCCTCTGCAGTACTTGAAAAGAATGTAAGTTTTAAAAATATATGAAAGAAAATCATTTTAAATACATCAGTTCAGTAACATATAGCATAAAAACAAAAATTATTATAATAAATGCGACGGTGAGACTAAAAGCGGAGAGTCAATAACAACATAATACATGGTGCTTGGCCGTTCAAGAGATGATGTTCTGGCATGATACATTGATATAATTTTAAAATTCTAGCATAATTCAAAACACAACATTTAGAGTAGATGAAAAGAAAAGAATCGATTTTTTAAATTTGAAATTGAAACATTTTATCATTCTTTGTAACTTTCTTTTTAACTTTATAACTCACTTTTCTTTTAATGGAAAAATTACTTTTAACTTTCCACTGCAGAAGACAAATGTACCTATCTGAAATATTAGGGGAAAACAGTGCAAAAATTATTACTTCGTTTTTCTCCAAGATATAAAAGAAAAACAATAAAAATTAAATATAAGATAAGAAAGACATGAAGGGAAAAAAAAAGTACCTGCATCCTACAGTATATAGAAGGAAAAAAAAACATGAAAAATTATCGGTTCGATTTCATTTAATCAGTAAGACAGCGCAGGAAAAAATGGTAATAAATTTGGCGATAAGATTAAAAGTAGAAAGGCAGCCTAGAGGAAGTAGGTTAGGCCATAACTCAAGGGAATTACTATAAGTGTGATCGGACATTAGTCGTTATTTTTACGTTTACTTATGAGCTAAGTTCTTTGTTGTTTGAAAACGAGGAAAAAAAGGGAAAATAATACTTAATTTTCAATTTTTTTAATTCTCTTACGGTAATTTTATTTTGAGATAAGAATCAGCATTTCTGGAGATTGCTCGTCTGATTTCTAAATGAACAATATGCCTAATAAAGGGATGTAGAAATCAATCCTATAAAAACGAATGAATTAAAATTTAAATCTTAAATAAGTGAAAAGAAAGTGAAATACTGCAGTTCTTGGAATTAATGAAACCGGAGTTAAAGTGTGATTTATATAAAAAAATCCAAATTAGTAAACCAGTATTTAAAAAGGAAGTTTGTAAAAAGTTGTCACATTCCAAACAATAAGAAGCAATATATATATATATATATATTACAAAATATACGTGTGAATCATATGGGCATTATTAGTATTAATCTAAATATAATAACATACCAAGGAATTACAAAAATCATAAACTAGAATATTAATTATATTTACTGTCATTCAGGTAATTGGGAAATCAAAGATACAAATACGTATTATAATTCGTATATATCCGTGGTATTAAATTCCTGTGAAATTATAATTATTTTTTCAAATAATAAATTAAATGCAAGCACAAAATACAATTTCTTTTATCCTGTAGATGACCAAAATAATGCAATTTACAAAAATTAAAATGAATCTTTCTATTAACCTTGTGAAATAATTTAATTTGTTTACACAATTTTAGAATTAAAAATAACTAGAATAATATCTCGCATATTCATCTGAAGGATTTTTAAACAATTAAATTACTGGTTGAGGGATAGCAGAGTCGTTGCCGATAATGGAAAAGACAGGCTGAAATTTTAAGTTCATTTTTATTCCATCACGGGAACAGGCATTATTTACAAGTTGACGGACAAGGCGCTACCGCACACAGCGTGGTAGAAAAGCAGAAGGGTAAAGAAAGGCGGGATATTATCCCTGGACTTAAATACCGTAATATTTCGATAGGGAGAATATCTTTTATAGGGCTTTTATAGATTAAATTAAGAGTTTAAAATATCATTACACACACACACACATACACACACAAATAAGCATATGTATATATATCACAAAAATAATTTTAACATATCCGAAAATTTAAACAGTTCAGGTATTTTTTAATTAATTTTTAAATCAAAATGAATGGTGCTAGATAAAGAATATTTTTTTTTTCAAAAAAAAGTTTAATAAAATAGCATTCAAAATTAATTAATATTCATTATGCTTGTAATTGCAGAATGATTTTATTTATATTTTTAATACACATACAGCAATGTAGAATATGCTGAGTATATAATTATATTATTAGATTCTTCGAATGAGATTTTTTGAAAATTCTTTCTCTTTCCCGATCGAGTTTCAATGGGAATTTTGAAAAATTAAAAGAATATCAAATAAACATCTTATGCAGAGTTTCTATCTAAACGAAATATGCGTTGGTAAATTTTCTTCCCAGACTTAAAATATTTATATATCTGTTCCATGGGCAGGAATTAAACGAAAGAAATGTAACACGTAAAGCGAGCTCATCAGGCATGACCTTGAAAGAAGTTTTTCTGCGATATAGAAAGATAATACCACCTTAATAAGCCGAAGACGGTTTTATTGTAATGATGAATTCATGATCCAAGAATGTACAAGTAGAATTTCATCCAGTGAAGAGATTGTTTCACGAAGATCTCACAATGAGTTCAGAACTCTGTGAAATTTCAATTTTTTTTCGAACGCTGCTTTCTGAATTTCGTTTGGAATTATTTACTTTTTCTTTTTCAAAATAAAGGTAAATGGTTTTCTTTTTTGTTTTTGCAGTCCAGTTCTTTGCGTTTATCTTAAAAAGAAAATTTTCCTTCTTCCGCCTTTCTAAACATAATTAGTTACGTAACCGAAAACTAATTAGGTTTTTTTTTGCAATTGAAAATATAAATCAACGTTATGTAAGAAAACATTTGATATTTCAAATGTATATAAACACATATGTTTGATTTAAAAAATAATTCTCGTAAAAGCATAA
>JAOUZG010037067.1:285836-303997 GCA_026289955.1 Argiope argentata
TATATATATATATATATATATATGGCATATCAGAAATTTTTCCAATTAACTTTAATATCATTTCCATTTATTCTCAATATATTTTGTAGATTTTTGTACATTGATTCTATCAAATGGAAATACTCGCACCTTTACTCTAAGGAATACATTTCAGCTTAGACATTGTGCTGTTAATTAAGCTGAACTAATATCAGAAATGTATTTAGTTCGAGTTAACTACTTAAAGTAAGAGATGAAATGGCTTTTAGTACCGTGAAATGAATGAATCCCCTGATATTCCCCATAAGGATTGATTTATTTAACCGATGGGAATGAAATAGTTCAAGTCGTGCCAATCTTCCGTTGGCGAATATAAATGAAGTATTGTTTTTATTTAGAAATTTAAGTATGGCTCATGTTAGTTTGAAAGGTTGAAATTCTAATTTTTTCGTTATTTGAATCGAATTACTTTGAATTCCTATCAGCAAGAATAAATATTATCAGCATTTCAATGTTGGTTTTAAATACAAATTCAAATAAAAAGATCAAATTCATTTTATTTTAAATTATCTTCTTTAATTAAGTATTCTTTATCTTATGTATGTGGTAAACGTAAGTGACCATATATATTTCCTATGTGCATTTTATAAACCCAAACAGTGTCTTAAATCCATGCATAAACTAAGCAAAAAAAAACGATTTTTTTAAAAAAAAATAATTCTTAACATTTTATTTGTTGTTTTTATAATACATTTTATTACATGTTTTTATCGTTATATTGTACAATTTTCGCATTTGAAATGCAATATATCTATTATTTATTATAAATACGAATTTATTCTTCTGCTTTTTCTTTGATCACTAATAAAATTCTTAAATTTTGACTACTGTGTTTAATAAATTACGATTTTTTTAATTATTTATAATTCATCTTTTTCAAAAATAAAAATATGTTTATTTTTTTATAATTTTTATTTTAATATGTATCGCATTATGTTTTTGATTTCATTTACAAGTCTATTTTTTTAATTGAAATTTTTTGCTTTTTTAATTTTTAAAATATTATTTGTAAGGCTTCCAAATTAAAAGAATCACCTCGGTATTTTAATTCTATTCATTTTGTTTCAAGTGTTTAGATCAATTTTACTATAGTATATGCATTTTTTGAGTTTTACTAAGTGTTTAAAATTATAAAAAAAAGTGAAAGTGCAATTTTCAAAGATAGAGAGAAACGCACCTTAAAATAGAACAACTATGAGGAGAGAAACATATTCCTTTTTCTTTTCTCTAGTACACAATAAGCAAAACACGGATCTTAGCTCACGGGTAACGTTAAAATGATGACTAATGACCACGCACGCTTGCGGGAATTCCACAGAGTTATGACCTAACCAACTTGCTGTAGACTGACTCTCCATTTTTAGTCTCTTCGCCCATTTATTACATTTTTGTTCATGGTTTTTGTTGCTGTACAAATGTATTCAGATCGTTATTTTTTTTATATTTCCACACGTATTGCTGAAATCTTAAATTTAATTTTTTACCTCTCTGTCTTTACCATAGAGCTGATTAATAAATAGTGGTCGCTAATTGTATGTTTCTTGTCGAAACAAGTGTACCCAACATGAGAACGTGACTTAGAAAGATTCTCAGAGTAAGAATACCTTTTTTGGCGACGTATCGCAAATAATGAAAAAATTCCAAATCTGTCGGGCAATCTTTTGCATCCCATCATTCGGTCTGGTGGATTTCTGTTTGCTGAAAAGGTTTTTTCCTGGTGAAAATGAGGTGAAATGAGAGAAATTTCGAGTTTTTTCCACAATATAAGGATTTTAACTGCGTTCATCTTAACATTTTAAAGCAGGTTAACAATAACCATATTTTATTTTTAAATTTTCCAAAATACACTTGCAACTTTCTTCTTCCGACAGACAATATAATATTTAAATTATATTTTAAAAGCTTATTTTCATCTTTATAAATGCACTATTTTTCAAAAATATTCAAAGTTCCAATTTAGACTTTTAGCATTAGAGAAATTATTTCAGACTTTTTTAATCCCTATTTTTCACATAAATTTCATAATTTCGAGAATTCATATTTCTCTATTCGGTACCAGAATTCAAATAATTAAAAAAAAACATTTTTCTTTATTTTTTGATTCTTAGTTGGAAAGTTATCAATAATCAAAATTATTAAAAAGTAAAAAATTTATTTAATTATTTGGTTACCTAGAAGAAGTTATTGCTATTTGAATGTTTAGGAGTATTTTTTTAAAAATTTAGAATGCTTCTTTCTTGAAGACAGCCCAAGAAATTTGATTTTTAATTTTGACACTACTTATAGCTTAAGTCAAGTTCCATAAATATACTAATGGTATTATTTTAATAATAGTTTTTAGATTTCATCTCTTAATTATTTTTTTATCCACAAATATTATTAAATAAAATCTTTGCATTATTGTATTTTAATTATTAATTTTTTAACTATTAAAATATTTTAACTATTAACATCTCTTAACTATTGAAATCTTTTAATAATTAAATATAATCTTTTATTATCTTATGTAATCAATTTTTTTTCAATTTTTTTTTATGTATACTGAATATACGTAGTGAATTTTAAATAAATTAAAATTTATTCCTTACTTTTACACGGATAAATAAGAAAAAATAAAGTTGAAAATTTATCAAGTTCTGTTATTCTTTCTAGAACGATTCTATGACTTCAAGATACTCATTTGTTGATTTCAGATCTTACCCAGTAGCTGAGGTAAGACATTTCGTCCCTTAATAGTGATCTGAATTGCTCTCAGGCATGCAATTAACCGCAGGTCCTCGCTTTGAATTAAGATATTAGCTTTTCTCTTGATACTTTAAAACAATGGATATCTCTCAAGATATCCGAAAAGGAAATAATTGCATCTGGTATGAACGCTGGTAATGAAATTTTCACGGAATTCCCCGAACGATATGAGGGGAAATAATATAGATTTCTTTATTTCTGGAGTTTTGGAATTGCGTGTGTTTTGAAATCAGCAAAATTTTGTTGAAATTTTGAATAATTCACTTTTAATTTCAAAAGCCACAATAACATAGAAATATTTAACTAATTAGCGTATTTGATTCCTAAAAATAAATTATTCTATTTGACGGATTTTATTGTTTTAAACACCTGCTCTATGTTCTTATTATAATATGCTTGTTGACTAATATTCTGAACATATCAGATTGCAATTACAATAAAATGATATCTTTTGGAATAACTCCCAATTCTATTTAAGCAAAAATCATTTCAAACTATTGATTATATGACCACATTATGTGAAACTATATAAAGTGTAGAATTCTAAATGGACAAATAAAGTAAGATTAAGATGAAATCTGCTATACATACTTTAATTTATCATATCAGAACAAACAGCCAAGCACCACGTTCTCGTGCAAGGTAAATTATATTTTTATTCATTTTTATGGTTTCATTAAATGAGTCACTTTAGTACTGCAAATGATCATAAAAAAAACTTTGTCTCGCATTGATTGTTTGAATAAATAATACATTTCTTATTTCATTTCATATAATCACGTGCTTAAAATGACATTTTCCTAGGTTTTATTGGCTGTAATCATTTATTTATATTTTTAATCAGAAGTTTTGTAAATGCAATGGCAACGCGTTATTAAAAGCTGATTTTTTTGAGATATGCCTGCAGATTGTAAAATTTCAATTTTTTCCCTAAGCATGTTTGTTGATATCAGAAATCCCCATTACTAAAACAATATCATGTTCTGACATAGTAAAAAATAGCATTAAAAAATAAGTTTTGCTCTTGTTGTATATGATTCGAGATTTACGTAAAATTTAGAGATACAGGGAAAAATATTAAATGTTAAGATTATTTTAATAATCAAATATATTTAAAGTAATTTTAACAAATTCAAAATTCACCAAAGAAAATACTGCATGGCGAGTAAACTTTAACCCCTTAAAAGGAAATTCTTTAAATTTTAGATATATTAAAACTCAGTTTTATTTTATTATATAATTGATGCTATCTCAGAAAAATGCTAGATTTTACTATGAAATTTGTGTTTGTAAGATTATAATTTTAAACTCACACTTAATTGCTGATTCCAAATATCCACAATATATTTCTGTGAAATTTATTAGAATTAGGACAAACGCAGTCATAATAAGAGTTGGATTTCCGGAATCTATCACGTAAAAAAATAAAAATTTTGCCTGCTTTTAAATAATAAAGATTCTAAGTTAAAATTTGAAAATTCCCTATGAGATGTACATTCCCTCCATCTAAAAACATATTTATTACATTCATGTAGGATAGATCTAAAGCATCCCTTTCCTTAAAGATAGCCCTGCCTTAAAAATAAATTATTTTTATACTTTCTTTTTGTATAAGCTTAGTTTTTAAGCGTATGAGAAGATCTGAGTTCGTGAATGATTCATCTTTGTATAAAAATTTAAATTTTGATTTGAAACTAGTTTATGCTTTTTAAAATATCACTTATTTCCTTCTTTTTTTCAAATTCTGTAACTTGAGAATTTTCTAAAAATTTAATCTACTAATAAACGTAAAATATTTTTAGAATTATGGAATCATAATAGAAATACAACTTTAATTTAGCATTAGAACTTTAGACTTTATATGATTTGAATAAAAATATTCCAAAATACATAGTTACGTGTTTTATTTATGTATTTAAATACTTTAAGATAAAAGCATTAGGCCCTAGTCAGATAACAGTTTAAAAACGTTCAAAAATCTAGATATACATTTCAAGCCTTCACGAAATTGTAGATGTACACAATCGTCGATAAATGATTATATTTTCATATGTCTATCCGCGAGCATGTCAAGACGATAGACTATATTTATTTGTATGAAATTTTAAACTAATCTAATGAGTGAAATCTGAATGAAATTCTTTTCAAAAATGCATATTTGAATTTAAAATTGAAATCCGTACAGTATGAAATAATATGATAAGATTATTTTGAAAAAATAATTTGTATAAATAATTTATATTAGAATTAATTTAAAATGAGTTTAAGAAATATTAACTTTTAATAGTTTGATAACATATTTTAACAAATGAAAAATGATTTCAAAATTACTTATATTAAATATAATTTATTTCAACTGTTTAAGACAATAACATAATTGTAAAAAGATTACAATATATTTAAAAATAAAATGCTTTTCTGAATGTATTGAATTATAAAAAATATTTCGAAGAAAGAATTATGAATCATGCTTTTGCCATTACCTAGTTTCAAATCCACCTTAAAATTTTTTTTATTTATTTTTCGAGCTGATTCCATGATTTCCGGTTTTATTACGTTTCAAAATATTTTAATAAAGAATATTCACTGAATTATTTTACATCCTGAATTTCAAAAAAGGGAAATAATCCTTTCTATGTCATTAATTTAAATTCGAATGACTGAGATTTCACCAATAAATGAGTTAAAAAAGATGCAACCATAATCTTTATCTTGGAACTGCATTCAGTTGAATGAGCAACTCACAAATAACATTAAATTTAATTCGCAGCAAACATTTATGACATCATTCTTGATAGAAAAAAATCTTGCGGTTTCCTGGGATATTTTTTAATATCATCGCGAGTAATTATACCGACTTTAGAAGATGCTAATCTGTCAGCGTAAGATTGGTATTAAGGTAGATTTAAATGAAAAAAAAAACTGAAGAAAAAAAGACAATGAAGCCTTTATTAAATTCATTAAAAAGTCTGCAAGTATTATGGCCATCAAATTAATGATAAGCGTTGAAAGATTTATGGATAAAAAAGATGTGCCATCGAATGTATTTTTTATGATCGAGGATCGTAATTAATATCTTTAATCATTTTATAGGTTTTCTGCTGTGGAGTAATTTTCTCACGTAAGAGATTTCTTTTTATTAGTAGTGAAAAGCAATTTGTATATTAAAAAAAAGTGATTTTCAATCACAAATCTCGAACTAAAAGTGAAGACTACAATTCCTTTTTAGGTAATAAGATAATATTTTTTGAATGTTTTAAAACGTAGGCATTAAATATACTTTTTTATTTAAGACTTATTGGTATTATCCACAAGAAATGCTTTTAATGTCAACTTATTATTAATATTCTACAGGATATAATTTTAACTACAAATATCTGTTGTTTAAATATTATCGTTAAGTTAATTAAGCAGTTAATTAACTAATAAATTAATTAAGTTAAAATGAAAGCAAACAAAGTTTTTGCTTATTAAAGCAATCGAAATAAAATTTTGTCTGATTTTACAAATACGAAAAAAAATATATAAGTATGGAAACTTCATTAGAATATTTTAAACTGAATATATTTCTTTGAAGCTCTTCAGAAGATGGAGGATAATTGAATTTTCTATACGAATGCACAAGAAAACCATTTATAAACTAATGCTTAGTTATTTGAACATTTTTTTTTTAATTTTCAATTAGTATTTTTCTTTAATCTCTTGAGTTTCTTTCTATAAGATTGCTTACCATAAGATAATAGAAATGATTTTCGTTGATACGGAAACAAATTCATAACCTGTAAAACTTTAATTTAATTTTTGAATTAATTAAATACGTCCGAATGCTATGTTTTCATTGAATTAAACTTTATTTTAGACTTCAATTCATTATATGACTTTTTTATACAATTTTGTATAAAATCTGAAAAGTGATATAAAATTCCTTACATTTTTAAAACACTGAACACATCACAATTCAATTGTATTCATTTTTATTGGAAATTTTGGTGCACTAAATACTGTATATTGTTTTTTTATTAAAATGTTTTTTCTTCATAATATTTTTTAAAAAAAAACCTATTATTATTAATATTATTTTTTATTTTTTTATTTTTTAAAAAGTTTTTAAATCTTAAAATTTATTTATTTCTTTATATACAAATCCTGTATATTGTTTATTTATTAAAATATTTTTTCTCCATAATATTTTTTTTAAAAACATTTAATACTTTTAATTATAATAGTAAATTCTATTAGTAACAAATGTTATAAATATATATATATATATATATATATATATATATATATATATATATATATATATATATATATATATATATATATATATATATATATATATATATATATTTGCTACTTTTAATTGAAAATTTTTTTGATTTTTTTTCTAAACACATTTTAAAATTCGATTTTTATTGTTCCTTATTTTTAAATATTTAAAAAACTATTTCATATTTTTAGTTAGGTTCGTTATTAAATTATGTATTTAAATAGTTTTAAATATATGTAAAAAATGTAACATAACTTTTTTGTTATTTTTAGTTAAAAATTTGTTGATTTCTTTTTCTAATCATATTTTTAAATCCTTTTTTTTACTTTTCCTCCTTTTTAATCCCATCAGAGTTTTATGCAAAATTTCCCAATTTTTATTCCTCCGTTTTACAAGAACTCATATATACTTAGTTGTATTTACAGTTTTTTTAATTTATAAATTTCTTTTAATAATCTTTGTGAAAATATTTGAATGTTAAATTTTGCTATTTTTAATTGAAAAAATATTCATTTTTCTAATTACCTTATTTTTATTTCCAAATTTTTATTGATTCCAATTTTTAGAAACGTTGAACTTTTATTTTGGTTTTGTTTTGTTTTTAAGTGGGAAGACCAAAGTTAAAAAATATATATTATTTAAGTTTTTTCTCATTCAATATTTCAAGCAAGCCAAAGAGACTGGCTCGGGGGCAAAGTTAAAAATGATGACTAATGGTCGAGCGCTCTTGTAGTGATTCCCCTGAGTCATGACCTAACCAACTTGCTCTAGGCCGACTTTCCTTCTCTTAGTCTCACTGTGACATTTATTATTATTACTTTTGTGTTTTGCGTTTCTGAGTAATGTACTTGAAATAATAATTTTTCTCCTTTTCTTTTTTTACATTAAAAAATTTTCCAAGTATTGCGGGCTACTAAATTTATCTTTTTTCCTCGCATCAATCTTATTTTTTATCTTATCTTTTCTTATTTCTCACGATTTTATATTTCCAAAAAGTTTTTTTTTTTTGCTTTAGATATCTTTTTCAAAACGAAAACAAAAGGAGTCTTTTTCACTTAAAGGAAAGAAACAAACACACTCTTCATTAGGTTAAAGAAATTAAATAGTTTTTCCATTTGTATATTTAAAAAAAAATATTTTATTTTTCATTCGGCAGATAACTTTTTTTTCTGCACTTTTAAATGCAATTTACATCTATGAGATCAATAGAACTTTATAGTTGAGAAATCCATTAGTTACTATTAGATACCCGGCATTCTTCTCTTGATAAAAATAGATACATTACGAATGGACTAACATTTTTCATAAAACAGGTCTTATCATTAAAAAATCAAAGTATAATATTTTTGATTTCCCAATGATTAGGTTTTTTGGCTGATATTTAAAAAAATCGTTTTCTTTTCACTAGAGTGATAATTTTTATTTATTTCTGCAATTTTAAATACAATTTACATCTATGAGATTAATGACACTTTGTAATTAGAAAGTTATTTATTCTTTTCTACCTGACGTATTCGCTTCGTAAAAATAGGCATATTACGAAGGGATTAAATATATTTATAAGACCTATCGTAAAATTAAAAAAAAATCATATATACTGTTTTTAATTTTTCGATTATTGGGTTGATATTTAAAAAATATCTTTTCGTTTCACTAAAATGATAACTTCTATTTTTTCTGTAATTTTAAATGCACATTATATCTATGTGATTAATAACACTTTGGGGTTATTCGCAATCCATTTGAACAAATTTATTATATCAGAGAGGTTTACTATTTTAAATAGTGAGCATTATTAATTTTCCATTTTTATAAGCCATATAAAAGGTATCATCTGAAGTTGATTACAAAATATTACAAATAGATGGTTTATAAAAGATTGTTATCTTTCTTCTTATTTTTTTCTTCCTGTTGAAAAGTTAATTGCTTTATTATTATAAATAAAAAATTCAATTAATTAATATAATCTTAAGGTATTTAAAGAAAATTATTAAAATTAATTTATTATTTTATTTATAACTTTAAAAATGAATGCAATTTATGGGAATTTATATACAGTCATTTTCCTTAGAGCACTTTATGAGAAATGATTGCTCAGTAACGATTTACTTTCTGATTTTATGTATTTTTACATTCGGAAAATATTTTAACAAATAAATCAATGTATGTGTTTGTTTGCAATATCAACCTATTTTAAGTACCAAACACTTTCCTTTTTAAGTACGTAGAAAAAGCAATTTATGTATTTCTCACTTTGAAACTTTAGAGAATTTTTTTTTCGTTTTTTTACAATAGGTGAAACGGAGTTGACTTTGAAATTAAAAAGGAAGCTATTTACATTGCATAGAGAAAATTCCAAAATATTTTATTTTTGGATAAAGGTCAGGACGTCGTTGCCAAAGAAATATTCAACTTTACAGTTCTGAACTTGTGACATTTTCTCGGAAAGATTTTTAATGAGATGAGATTTTGTTTATGAGTTTTTTTTTTATCATAACGCTATCATTACAACGAAACCGTAAATTCAGTGTTCGTTTAATTCTTTATTTTATTTTATATAGAAATATTTCATCTACAGACTTACCCCAGATTTATTCTTATATATTTTCTGTTTCTCTAGCTAGAATCTTGGGGGTGGAATTTATATATATTTATACGAGATGCAGGAAAGTTTCCCATCAAATTTGCTTCGCTTGAAGTTCTATGTTTTTATTATTTTTTCATCTAATACTCTTGATAATATTACAAAATTGAATATATTTATTTTGGAGAAGGATTTATTTATTTATTTATTTATTATTCAAGTTTCCAATAATGTTGCTTTAATAAATACAGGGTGGCCATACTTAAACTGACAGTGCTCACAGTGTTCTGTAGCGCGATCTATTGGTGAGAATGACGTCACATTTTGTAGGAAGATTAAACAAAACGGGGGATAATAGATTCAGTAAAAAAAGTAGCTTCAAAAGTCAACGCTTGAAAATAGAGTTTTAACAAATGCAAATCAATCCAGAAATAAAATTACCTTTTTTTTCAACATTCAAATCATGTTCAATGTGGTTTACGTGTTTGTGAACCACATACTGCATTCTGTGCACAGTATTCACAGCAGCAAAGAGTAACCTGTCTGAAGGAATCTCCCATACTGTCGGTGATATGTTATCCTTCAACTTAGTCAGGTCCTGGACAACTCCTTGATAGACCTTGGACTTAAGATAACTTCATAGCCAGAAGTCGCATGGGGTAAGAAAAAACTTTAAACACCAATAAAGAGACTTTATCGGTGTTTATGTAAATTCTTCGCTTTTTTAAAAGTGTTGCCATATTGCACTTGAAATAAATCAGCAAATCCTTCGTCCCCCCATTTTGTTTAATCTTCTTACAAAATGTGGCGTTGTTCTCGCAAATAGATCGCGCTACAGAACACTGCGAGTACTGTCATTTTAATTATGGCCACTCGGTAGATTAAGAGATGATTCAGAATTTATCTCTTTATTTCTAGCATCAATAGTTAAAAAGCATAGGTATTCATTAGAATGCTGCTAATCATTAAAATTAAATATTAAATACTATTTTATAAAATATACGCTGACACAGATATTATTACGTAAGAACTATTTTTTAATAATTTTTTTGTAGAAATTTGCTTACTTCTAGGTAATTTTAGAAATTTAATAAACAAATAATTTATTTAGTTACTTGATTATAGAGAAAAATGACACTTTTCTAGATGATAGATTAATAAAAAGAATGTTATATATATTAACTTTTATCCTTTATTTCTAAAATTATTTATCTTAAATAAAAAAAATGAAGATGATACCCGGATTCTTAATATGTTTTTCTGTTGTTATCGACTTCTGAACAGTCTCTTATCGACTCCTGACATTTCACTGCAACTTACTTGAGACATTGCGCTCTCGCATATTATGCTGAATTACTCCTAGGAGTGTAATTAACCTTACCTCCCCTATTTGAATTAAGAGATTAGCTTTCTCTTAATGCCTTAACTGAGTGGCTATCGCAGAAGATCTGTGGATAGGAGATAATTGCATCTTGTATGAGCGTTGTTGATGAAACCTTTTGCGAATTCTCAGTCTAGTGTTGGAGAATGTTGATTTGATTTGTTTTGAAACTGTAGCAACATTATAAATATGCAATGAGATATGGAAGATATAATCAAGTCTAATTTTAAGTACTTTTAAACTGTATATCTGAATAGCATTGCTTATAAAGAATATATTTAATGAAATTAAAATTTGCAAGAACAATATTTTTACTAAATCGGGTGTTCATTAAATATTGTCGGGGTTTCAGTACCTCATAACTTTTGAATAAAAAATATTACGCAAAAACTGATTACAAATTACAATTCAAAGAATTTTACGGGCAACAATGCGATCTTGGCGACTTAGCATTCTGGGTCATTATGACGTCACAAATAAAAAAGAGGCAAGGTGCAAGAAAAAGCAATGTGTGTATTGTGGTTTTTCGGGACTAAATCAGTCATAATTACTCAACGCCGCTTCAGGACCACGTACAAGAAAGATCCTCCTTCGGATAATTCTATCAGACCCTGGATAACACCTCAGGAAACTGGTAGCGTTCTACACCGGAAGGGAGCGGAAAGACCGAGCATTTCGCAGAAAAATGTTGATCGCATCCAAAAAACGTTTACTCATACACGAAAATTAACGAGACAATCAACTGTGCAGTTACATACGCCGCATACGACAGTATGGAAGTTTCTCCATAACCACTTTCGGCTCAATGCCTACAAAGGACAAATTGTGCAAGCTTTAATATAAACTTTTAAAAACTTTTTGTGTACTTTAATATCATTAATAAAATTTATTGAGCTGTAATTACGAAAACATAATGGGTTTTTGCGAAATAATTTTTTATTCGAAAGTTATGAGGTACGGAAACCCAGACAATAATTAATGTATACTATGCTAAATAAACGATTTATGTTAAATTATTGTTTTAAAATTTACTTCCAATAGGGAGTATCCTCTCATTTATAAATTCGTTCGAATTTATATCGGAATGATCAAATAAAATTTGATATTGATCAAAAGTAAGAGGAAATTCTTTTTTTATAAGGATAAAAAAACTCATTAATTATTGTCTGGGTTTCCGTACCTCATAACTTTCGAATAAAAAATTATTTCGCAAAAACACATTATGTATTCGTAATTACAGCTCAAAGAATTTTATTAATGTTATTAAAATACACAAAAAGTTTTTAAGATAGATGATTAAAAAAAATAAAAAAAGAAAAAAAAAACCAGATGCCCATACAATCTCTGAGAATTCTTAAAAAAAATGTCCTATTCCCCAAATCCAAACATATTTGAAGTACAAAGCAAATTAAACACGCTTCTTAGGTGCTAAAATATTCAGTAAATCATACTGAACACAACAGAAAGAAATTTCTCAATTATATTCATATTATTCTGGTACACGTGGAATATTCGTTGTTTAGGGGATTGTTTTAAAGACAAAAAAATAATATATGTGATCATGCTTTCAAAAATAACAATTGTGATTTAAGCACATATAAAAATTTCAAATATCATTATGTGTTTATAGTTTTGCAAGGTGTATTGACAGTAAAAATCTTGTAGCTTAAAATTTTTTCAAATTAGTGTTCTAAAATAACAGATAACAATCAGCGTTTTTGAAATAAAAAAAGATAATTTTGGAATTATTAATTGAAATTCTAAGAATTCGTACATCATATCATTTTTCCAAATTCCATTTCATTACAATTTTTAAGGGTAATTAAAGCGAAGTTATGTTAATATAAACATAAATTAACTAGAAATTTCGAATTATAAAATTAACTTTAAATTTTATGAATTTTAAAAAAATACTAAGCACAATTTAATTGTCTGATATTTCCTTTTTTTTTAACTTTTACGCGTTCACAAGCTGCTCTCTAAAGATTGCTACTCAAGACACATTTTTGAACGTTAAAAAAAAGATAAAAGGTAATACAGAAAAAAGTATTTTTCGAAACATTAATTGAAATTCTAGGAGTTAGGACATCATTAACTTTTATCCTATTCCATTTAATAACAATAATTAAGGCCAATCAAAGTGAAATAAATATTAATTTAAAAAGGAATTAAATAAAAATTTCAGATTAAAAAAAGCCTACTTAAAATTATATGAATTCTGAAAAATATTAAACAAAATTCAATAGTTTCTCTTAAAGTTTGTTTCTCAAGTTCTCTTTAAAAATTGTTTCTAAAATTTCATTTCCAAACTCTCTAAATTTCAAAATGTTTCAATAGATAGTATCAACACAATATTTATTAAAACGTGTGATAGAAAAGGAAATAATCCTTTCTATCTCATCAACCAAAATTCAAAATGTTGAAATTTCGCTAATTAATACGATGAAAAAATTATTCAGAGTTGATCAACATCATGGAATAACAATAGTTGAACGGGCGATTTAAGAGAGATGAGTATTAAATTTAATCGAAGCAAATATTGACGACATCAATCACTCCAAGAAATCCCACTCAGCTCTTTTGCGGTTTCTAGGGTAATTTTTTCTACAGCACTGCGAATAATTACTCCGACTTTAGCAGATACTAATCTCTCAGCATAAGATTGGTATTAAGGTTGAATGAAGCGGAGAATAAGAAAAAAATGATTGAAGCCATTATTAAATTCATTAAAAAAAGTCCGCAAGTATTGTGATCGTCAAATTAATGATAGGCGCTGAAATATTTTGGCATAAAAAGATGTGTCATCGGTTAATTTTTTTTTCTGCTTTGAGACCATAATTAGTATCTTTAATATTTTAATAGGTTTTCTGTTATGAAGCAGTTTTCGTTTGGAAAATCTTTCAGTTTAATGATTAGACACAAGCAATAACTATATTAAATGAAAATTCAATTAAAAAAACATTTACATCTCAAATTAAAAATAATCTTCATAATGACTTTGTAAGCAATAAGGAGATTATCTTCTGTGCATTCATAAGTACCTAGGATATAGTTATACTTTTAATTTGAAGAAATAACAATACAGTTATAATTTAAAAACTATTTATTGTTATATTTTAACAGCCTATTTATTACAACGTTAATTCGTACATTAACAGAAAAAATGAAAAAAAAATCAAAGATAATAATAAAAAAAATTTAAATAGATAAGATCACAACAATAAAATTACTTTTTGTTCTGTAAAAATTCTGTAAATGAACCATTCATGATATTCCTTTGCGTATTCAAATAACAATACAAACTACAAAATTCCTTTATTTTTATCTTTCATACAACCAGCCACTAGCAATGCACTGACAATAAAGAAAAAAACATATCCAATCTTGGTTTAACATGAATAAATATTTTATTTGCTCAAGTATTTATAATATAGCCATGTACATAAAGATAATTATAATTGACATTGCCGGCTTTCTGGCATAGAGGTAGCATGTCTTCCTCGGGTTCTGGAAGTCCCAGATTTAAGTCCCGGTTTGGGCATGGTTGTTCTTCTGTGTGCTATCTGTGAGATGTCTGACTGTGCCCCCCTATAAAAAGGGGCTGTGCAAGCGAATGTGGTGAGTGTGTAGTTAAGTCGTACTCTTGGCCCTAGTTGGGGCTACTACTAAAACAAAAGACGTTCCTTTCGGCTAAAATCTGTTGCTGTATCAGCAGGGGGCTTGTCCATGGCAAGTGCCATAATTAAAATCACCAGCAACAACATAAATGACATTACTGGAAGAAAATGATAGCAATGCAGACATTTCTGATGAAGTCATTTGGAGTTTTATACACCTTCTTTAATAAAATTTTTGCATTATAATTTAGTAAACTGCGCGGATAAGCACTGGATTATACATACACTACATTTTGTAAATTACATAATTATTAGAGATTTTAAAACCAACTTTAGATGTAATGTAGAGTTTTTCAAAAACATTGAGTACATTATAGATTACAATCAAGGAATAATTATTAATC
The DNA here is from genome assembly GCA_026289955.1 of Argiope argentata. NCBI lineage: Eukaryota > Metazoa > Arthropoda > Arachnida > Araneae > Araneidae > Argiope > Argiope argentata. The sequence goes on from JAOUZG010037067.1 coordinate 300,877, forward strand.
AAAGAAGTGCATGGAAAAAACCATCGATTTGGGAGAGAGTAACTAGTTTTTGAGCATATAAAACTGCATAGAAGGTACGCAGAGTCTTATGTGGATTTCAACAGCAATTTCTGATTATAAAGATCAATTTAGTATAAATTTCCTTCTGTTAAGATGTTTCAAAACAAGGAAATTGTCTCTAACAGTCAAAAGCAGTGAGCAATGTACTGATTTGTCTTGAAAATGTAAGAATACCAATAGTACCATAATTTAAAGGAATATTTTCACAATGAATTCTTGACAGTTAAGTTTATATACATTTTAATTTCATTTAAAATGCTTTTAAATGAAAAAGTCCTGGGATATTTACATGTTCCTAATAAATAGTTAACCTCATATTTTAAAAATCTCCCTTTTGACATAAAATATTGTGTGATGTCTCCACAATGATCTGAATTCCGGCCAACATCCCTCAGATATTTTAACAAAGTTGCTGGGAATTTTGAATATATAGGTTTCAATTGAGGATTATATTTACGTGGTATAACTTGCGGATTATATTTAATTGATATAAATTTCAAGTTTAATAATTCAAACAGCTTTTCTATTTCTTTACTCAATTTAATATTTAACTATTCTAAAAATATTAATGAAAGGAAATAATACATGCATGTACAGCTTTACCTTATCATTATTTGTTGGGCTGATCCAAGGAATCTGATAGATGTTTGGAATTTCCTCTACAATCTTAATTGTGAGCTTGCGAGTAAATTGTAATAAAACTATTGATGCATTTAAAGGTGACAAATTTCTTACTGCTTTGCTATAGATGTAAAATAGATGATTTTATCGATGTTTTTGTTTAGTTTATTTTCTTTAAAATTGTAATTAATTTCGTCTTTGAATTGTAATTAATTTTCTAATTTTTATTAAACTAGCCCATGTTAGATTTATTCTTAAAGGTTCTCTTATTTCCGGATCCAATTATCACTTTTTATTACATTTTTTTTATCACAATCTTCACAAAGTTGTCAATTCCATTGCTTCAACACCAGGAACGAAGAAAACAAATTTTTTAGCACGTGCACATCTTTTTAAAAAGATAACTAAGATTCTCTTACTTAAGTTAACATGACAAAAAATCCCTATCGGAATCTTATAGTCAAGTCTAAAACGAAACCTAAAGTCACGACAGTCCTAGTAATCTAACGTGGACAAAGCCCTATAGAGCCCATATTTTCTTTCTGGACCGAGGTCCCTGGGGTGCTAGGCATATGTCCCAGTAATGAAGTCAGCCAATCACTTAAACCCTATTGTTGAGATCTATTGAAGGTATGAAAGGTTAAGCAATCTTGCCTAGCCCGAAAATCGAACTTTGGACTTGCGTGTTGGGAGCACGAAGCCCACAACGCCATCGGATTTCCATAGTTGTTGTTGTTACTTATAGCACTTGCCATGGACAAGCTCCGCTGATATATCAGTGGATTTTAAGCAGGATATATGCGTCTCTTGTTTTACAAGCAACACCATCTAGGGCCAACAGTACGACTTTACTACACACACGTCACCTTTTTAGGGGGCGGACTACATTCATGCAAATTCTTTCAGACATCTCAGATCATAATTTAGATCAAAAACAGAGAACGTTCACCTCTGACCCAGTACCCCCAGTGCATTACTCTTGATATGGGAGACTTTGAAATCCTGGAAAGAAAAACCATTGAGAATTTTTGTTCTTGATACAAATTTACACAACTTTTACCGCTTTTTCTCTGTACAACATGGAACTTCTAGTAAAATAAAGTTAATTTTTCAAAAGGTTCTTTTTTCGGCTACGCATTGCAAAATTAATTATAATGTAACCACATCCAGAAAATGCATTTAGAAATATATTCCTTTCCACAGACATTTTTTTTCATTTGCATTAAGTAAATAATATTTTTTATTAAAAGTTTCTTCATTACTATAATCAGTTGTTCAATATATCTTAAAATCCCAAGATACATGACAAATTTAAAGTTAAGTTGCATTTCATTAGCAAGGAACATTTACAAACAATTATTCTGCTTGTACAATTATCTATTACGTGCCTTCTTGACTTTTAAAAAACATTAATCTTTCTTCCTCTGACTTTAATACGAGTAGCATTAGTCTAGTCATACTATGCGTATTCTAGTGGAGGATGAGCTTATCTGCATATCTACTAGAAGAGGATGAACATAATGCAAGATGATTAAAACTTATAATTTAATTATTGCTCATGAAATTAAAAGCATCCTTAAATTTATAATAACCCAAAATTGGCTCACTTCTTATAATAATAATGTATATTGATAATGGAGGAATGTTCTGTTGAACAAAATATTTAAAAACTAAAGGATGAGTATTATCTGTAATAATATTTTTTTTAAAAAAAATTCAACAAAAAAATATACACTGAAGTTACAAAAGTCATGGGATAGCAATATGCAAATATACAAATGGCAGTTGCATTGCAGCGAAAAAAGTATAAATGTGCAGTTCCTTAACAGACTTTGAACGTGGAATGTCAGTTGGAACTAGACACATGGGTCATTCCATTGCGGATATCGTTAGTGAATTCAACATTCCGAGATCCACAGTATCAAGAGTGGGCCGAGAGTATGAAATTTCAGGCATCCCATCCCATCATGGACAGTGCAGTGGGCGACCACCTGCACTTAACGACCGAGACCGCCGACGTCTGTGTAGAATGGTCAATGTTAATAGACACGCAACAATTCGTCAAATAACTTCAGGAATCAATGTGGGACGGACGAGGGGCGTGTACGATAGAACTGTGTGGGGAAATTTGCCTTCCTTGGGCTATGGCAGCAGAAGACAGACTCGAGTGCCTTTACTGACAGCCCGACATCGCCTGCAGCGACTCTCCTGGGCTCCTGAGCATATAGACTGGTCCCTAGACCAGTGTAAAACCGTGGCGTGGTCAGGTGAGTCACGATTTCAGTTGTTACGAGCTGATGGTAGAGTTCGAGTGTGGCGCAGACCCCACGAAGCCATGGACCCAAACTGTCAGCAAGGCACTGTTCAAGCTGATGGTGGCTGCATAATAGTATGGGCTGTTTTTACATGGCATGGACTAATCGTGCAACTGAACCGATCA
>JAOUZG010037067.1:313997-329024 GCA_026289955.1 Argiope argentata
ATATTTTTAATGAAAAGTGGATTAAAAATATTATTAAACATGATATTTCGCAAAAATCCCCTTAATTTCATTATTTGTAAAAAAATAGAAATGTAAAGTGAAAAAAAAAACTTTAAAAAAATTAGAAAATAAAGGATTATAGGTAAAAAATTGTCATTGCGCATAGTTTCAATGAAATATCTAATAACATATTAGCCTCTTAATACTATAATGAAGAAAGAATGTATACAAGCTTAAATTTCGCATTTCTGGTTATTAAAGACAAGGATAAATGTTATATAAAATAATAGTCTTTTCTTTCTCTTTGATGGTGGTAAATCAAAATAGAAAATGTATTCACACATTATATGTATAACAAATGTATATAAAATATAAAACAATTCAAGCAATGTATATTATTATTGGAAAAAATATGCAAATTCTAAAGTAGATATTTTATTCTTCTTTTAACATGATAGATTTCAAAAATGCACTATAATTCCACTTTAAAATTTTAATTCAAACATTCCCTGCATAGGGGCATAGGGGTAGCGCATTTCCCGGTGATCTAAGCTACCCGGTTCAGGTATGGTTGTTCATCTGGGTTCTATATGTGAGATATGTGAATGTTCCACCCTGTAAAAAAAGGGTTGTTCAAACGAATGTGATGTATGAATGAATAGGTAAGACATACTCTTGGTCTTAGATGCTGCTTCTGTACACAAGAGACGGTCTCTGAGCTTAAAATCGCTGACTGTAACAGAAGCTTGTCATGAATGCCCTAAATAAAAATCAATTAAAATTTTATTCATTGTTCTTTCTTTTTCTTTGATGAAATAATGAATTTAGTCCATAGAACATATTTTCTTTAGCGCCGGGAAAGCTTGGTTGGTAGAGTGTTAGACTCGAATTTCTTAGGTTGCGAGTTCGAACCTCGGCGGCCGAAGATTCCCACCATGTGTGCAGACTGGCGCTCGTTAAATCTGTCATGGTCATCAATTCCTCCTTTGAGAGAGTAATACTTCTAAGGTTACTGGGTTAGAGGTTATAATTCTCTGTTAAAGAACTAAATTACGATCTGTAGATAAGTGAATGAAATGCATGAATGAAGTCCGCTCCGTAAAATGGGTTCCTGACGAGAGTGAGCTGAAAATCAGATTTCTGCCCTCGAGTGCTCAGGGGTATAAACCCTCTGAAGCTTTCCTTCGGGGGCACCTGGTAATTGGAGATGAGATACTTCCGGTACGGTGGTTGGATCTCGCTAACTCGGTGGGTATACAAATAGGTGGGTGTTCATCAATGACGGGACGCACTTCCTTCGGGTAGGGTTGCACCGGGGCGGGTTAAGGCAATTAGGACTCAACCTCCAGTCCCCGCAAATTGCTGTTGCTTATGTCTCGTCATGCCTTCATGGCGGGTCTGAGAGTCTGTTCTATGACTTACCCTCAGAAGCTTCTGCATCCTTCTTTCCGTTAAAAATGGACACAACAACAACATATTTTCTAACTTCAAAAATTTTCCTTTTGTTCTCGCTTTTATTGTAATCCAAATCTTTTATCTGAAAGAAGAAAGAAATTTATTCTCATTACGAAAGTTGCCAAATAAAAAAAGAAAGAGAGAGAAGGAAGAAAAAGAAAATTTTACGTCTTTAATTAAAATTCAAAAGAGCCAAAGCTTGGAAAAGGAGAAAACGATATAATTGAAAAAGAGTGAATAATACGTGAATAGTTTTAAAGATGAAGCGGTATAAATCCTACGAATCAGAGAAATGCAGAAATAAGATTAATTTCAGCTAATTTTTATGCTGCAGTTAATGAAGAAGATCAATATAAAAGTCTTTTGATATTTATTGTGATCGTTAAAACTATTACTAACGAATTCGATGTCTTAAGACTGTAATCTCTGAGCAAAAAATAATAAAGTAATAAGTTTAAAGTAAAAATGAACCATGAGTTGAACTTAGATTAAATTTATTAAAAAGTCTGAAAGAATTTTGCTAGTCAGATAAATAGAGACTGATATACTTTGAAGTATTTGGAAACTTTGAAAAATTTATCACTGATTTTTTTAGCATTGAAATCTTAATTAATATATCTTTGATAATTTATTTTCAGTGAATCAAATTGTATTAATGCTTTAAATGGTTGTTAGTTTGACTCTGCTTTTATTTACAAAAAATTGCAACACTTGCAAACAGAGGAACATTTTTACGATAATAAATGCCTCATCATCAATTTAATATACAGTGCATCTAATCGCTTTCGAAAGAAATATTTTGTTTTTCTAATGTTTTTGTTATTTTTTTTAATTTTTAAATGCTATAATGGAACTTTTGAGTGTATGTTTCAACTGCAATGAAATGCGAATTTAAAGCATTCTATCAAAGAAAATATTATAATTTTAACTATATTATATAATTATATTTATTATTAATTCATTATTTAATAAAATTCATTTCATAATATAATAAAATTAATTTCAATAACTAGTTGTGTTATTTAATTACATTTCTGAAAAATATCTCAAAGCAATTTACTGACGTGATAAAAAATTGAAAGAACAACTTAAAATAAAATAAATAATATTATTTATAAATATAATAATAATTAAAACAATTGAATTAAGGAAATATGTATTGAATTACATCTGCCAAATGATCAAGAAACATTTAATTATTAAAATTTATAAATTTTTATTAAAATAAATAGATTCATCAATTATTTTTTTATATTTATAAATAATAATTGACAAATTAAATTGTTAAAGGCAATTAATTTCAATAAAATATGTTGTATTATATAATGCCTTAAAAATAATAATGTTGTGTGCTATAATGTAAGTTTTTGACGTTAACAAATATATAAGATTCTGCAACTTGTTTTAGAATAACGATATATGACGACTGGCGTGTACTTAGATTTTGAATATTCTAAAAATCCATCTTTTCAATTGTGCTTTTTCTTCTTCTTTTATATATCGTCGTTTTTGATGAATAATTATTTTAATACATATTATTATTACCATGAGATTGTTTCGTTTAATAGAGAAAATGAAATTTAATTATATATTGCCATGGGATTGTTTCGTTTAATAGAGAAAAGGAAATTTAATTATATATTGCCATGGGATTGTTTCATTTGATAAACAAAATGAAACTTAATTATTTATTAATATAGGATTGTTTCATTTAATGAATAAAATAAAATTTAATTATTTATTACCATGTGATTGTTTCATTTGAAAAGGAAAATGAATTTTCATTATTTTGAAGATAAATGTTCTTAATCATAAGTATTAGCAAACGGAATAAACATATTTTAACAAGGAGATAGATAAAAGGGAATAAGAAAGCAAAACTTTGCTTTGTTTTTATATTTTAACTATGCTTTCCTTTTATAATTTAAATTCGTAAACCAAAGAAGTTATTATGCATGCAAGTGTTTATTTTATTTCAGAAATCGATTAAGTTAAATGCATTTGACTATTTGGAGAAAAAAATTATTTCGAGGATATATTCCCAACCTCGATATTTGGTAGGAGATGATATGAAATATTTCTTTCTTGATTATTTTTTGCCTTATGGAAAACTAAATTTGAATTTATTAATTGAATTATAGAATTGTCTAAAATTTATAAGATCCTATCCAAAATTACAAAGCTTTCAACAAGTTTTTTTTTCCCTTAAATTTTTCTTATAAATTGCATTACATAATTATTACTGTGAACACTGCATTAGATTCTTGTGATATTTTCGAGGGCTTTATTTGTTATTTTTTAGATTTTTGTAATCAACTTTTAACTGTAAAAGGTCTTTTTATCTAACATCTTTTACACATTCTGAAATAGTGAGCGTTTATTCTTCTTCAGTATTTAATACCCTGAAAGTAGAATTGCTATCTATAAGATTATCATATCTGAAGTCGCAATTTTATCGTTTTTTTACATATTTTATGTTTTTATTAATGTAATTTTTACAACAATTTTTTTTTTAAATCTGTAAGAGTATTTTTACTTGAATTGAGGAATATGTATCTAAAAGTAAACTGATAGAATTTGTAACAGCTATACTACTAATACAAACTAAAAAATAAAAATGCCCAAAATAACCAAAGGAAAAGTTGATTTATGGTCCAAAATTTGCAATAATAATATTCCAAAATCAATTAAAAACTGCGAAAAAGGATTTTTTGTTTAATACTAAATACCAACAAAATATGTGTTTTTGTTACTTATGACACTTGCCTATGGACAATTTATCTCCGTAAATTTAACGGAATAAAGGAGAATTAATTCTTTCAGAAGTAAAATGTTATAATATTTGATTTTTTAAAGTAGAATTAAAAATTCTAAGCTATAGGCAGAAATTCAAAGAATTTTATCATAGTTTTAATGTTTTACAATCTCTAAGATGTATAATTACTTTGTTAAATAACATTTTATAATGCATTTTAGAAATTAAAAATAATATAAGAAAATAAAATGCAAAATATATCTTATAAATATCCGATTGATATATATTTATTTTAAATTTAAGTATTTTATCTGTTTAATGATGTTATCACAAAAATATTTACTACCAGAAACAAAAACAAATGTTTACTCTTGCATTCCAATCTTCCAAGAGATTTCAAATTATTTCTTAGGCATTAATCTGCTTATCTATTGAGGATATTAAAACAATGCATCCTTTTATTATGCTTTATTCTATATTCTATACTGCATGCATAGATAGCATCGTTTAATTGAGGACAACAGTTTAAGTCAGGCCCATATGCTGAAGATTTTAACAGCAGCCTAATCAGCTTTAAGATAGAGGATTAGCATTCCATTTTGAGATAAGGGAAACGACATTCTTCTGGAAGCTTGGAATGTTCGATAAGGATATGTTCCTCTCGTCTTTCAGTCTTGCGGTGGTGAATGAGTTTTCTCAGTCATCATAAAGAAATCCAAAATTAGAATTATTAAAAATTCTCAACAGTTCTTTTTTTAAAATCATATATTTATTTCTATCTTATAAATTCAATGGTATCAGATAGAGCAGAAATCTTGAAATTTATGTGTGTTTTTTTATAAACGAACACTCTTAAATTTTTAAATTATTTTTTAAGTGTTTTTATTTTTATAGAGAAAATATATTGTTCTAAGTAAGGTACAATGAAGCAACATTAAATTGGTTTATTGTTATAAAATTATGTTTTTAGCATGGGAAAAAACAAAGTAAATATTACTAACAAACAAAGGAATGTATCACATATGCCTACTACCACTTTTGCTAATTGCACATGCGCAGTTAGAGGTTTTCGCACATGCGGAGTAAGCGCAAAGAAAATCACAATTATAAAACTTCTTTTTTTATTTTTATATAACTTATTTTGATAATGTACTAAAGCCTTTTCAAATAAATGCTCTTTTAAAAGTGTATACATATCTCCAATACCCGTTAACTATGTCTCGAGTTTGTGGTTCAAACATACAGACGATTTCAGAAAACTTCACTTTATACTAAGTACTCATATATGGAACTATTGTAATATTGAATCGTTTCTACTAGAATTTTACATTTTAAATATTTAAATAGGTCACTTAATTTCAGATTTAAGAGCTAAAAGATTAGAAATTTGAGTCGCTGGTCAGATACGCAATTGCAAGTGAAGTCGATTAAAAAGTTATGCACACGAAGAACAAAACATATGTAAGAAGGTTAAAATAACATTTTAATATGTATAAAATTAATGCTTCAAGAAATTTACTGACGGAGTCAATAGTTTTTTTTTTAATTTTGTGTTATATCTAAACACAAAATTTAAAAAAAAACAACTACAAAACAGTTGGTCACCAGATGCTTCTAGTATTGAGTAAATGCGACATAGGAATTAATACTTTATTTTTTATTCTATATTTCAAATGAGAGAATCAGAATTATTATTCCTTTCAGACAACTCATAAATTCTTAAAGGCAAAAAATATAATTAAAAAATAAAGTATAATTAAGAAGAAAAAGAATAAAAATGAAAAAAGGAAGGGAAAAGAAAAACCTCGACTGTTTATTTCGTTTCAAGAATTCCCGAGGCAAAAATGCAAATTGTTTTTACCATTTCCAAACGAAAACAAATATATTTTGCAAATGGAAACGATTAAAAGAACAAAAGAAACAAAATGAACAGATAATTTATATAATTGCCAAGATGTCTTAAATATCCACTTCTCAAATCTTTCTTCCCATCATAATTTTTTTAAGCAATGGGAAAGAAAGAGAATTTAATAACTCCTAAGTGGCGGAAAGTAAACAGTATTTATGTCTTTTTTTGAATTCATATATTTTTCCAAAAAACTACAAACCTTGTTTTTATTTTGAGTTAAAAACTAATTTTTTCTTCGCTATCTCTTTTTCTCTATTTCTATGTCTTTAAAAATTTAGTAGTAAAAAAAACAGACTTTTGTAATTTTTTTTTGTTTGCAATGAAAAATCAGTAAGGAAAGCTCGTAATATTTTTTTCCTAAATGCCTTTTAAAAACTAATTAATAATTGCACTTTTTTTTAAAAAATAATAAGTAAAAATAATAATTGTGAGATTCAATAGAATGTATTATTTGTTGCTATCCAAAGGCTAGTATTTCTAATATGGTTCTATAAAAATATCGAACTTGTATTAATGAAAACTAAAACATTCTCTTAATTTATATTGATCTAATTTCCAGATTCTTTTTTGGAAGAAGGAATACTTCAATTATAATTATTGACGAAATGTTGAAATTATATTCAATTCTATATCGAAATGATGCTATTCAATTCTATTATAAAATGAAAATTTCAATCTTAACTATTTATTATTGGAATGTTCAATAAAAAAAATTTAATCCATTTTTATTAATTGTTCTCTTTTATAAATAATTTGATAATTTTCTCAAATTATTATCATGTCAGAACATGATGTTGTTTTTTGGGTGAGGTTTTTGGTGTCAGCAAAGCTCCGTAAGAGAAAAATAAAAAAAATTATTATTTGCACAAATATCTCAAAGAATCATCTTTTAATAACGTGTTAACATGGCATTTACAAAACAGCTGCTTAAAAGAAAATAAGTTAATGACTATAGCAAATAAAACCTAGAAAAATGTAATTTTTAGCAACTTGGTTACATGAAATGAAATGAATAGGAAATGTGATATTTTTCTAAACAATAAATGTGAGACAAAGTGTTTTTTCGATCGTTTGCAATACTAAAGTGACTCATTCGATGAAACAATTAAAATGTATAAATATATAGTTTAACTTGCAGAAACAAGTGGTGCTTGTGCTTTCAAGAAATTATTTTCTGACATGATACATTGAAATATGCATTGCAGATTTAATATTAATTTGCAATATATCCATTGCATCATTATTCGGAATGGTAACACTTTTGATCATAGTTTAGACAGTAAATTTTTATAATAGAAATTTTTGATTTAAAAAGTAATGTTAAATTAAAGCTATAATTAGCATTTTTCTTTTCTTATATTTTTCTTATGTATCTCTTGTTTTTCTTCTTCCATCTGGTTTTAACTTTTTTAAAAAAATTTTGCTTATGAATAAAAATTTAATATTTTTTATTTACTTTAAAATTGCTAATAAATAACATTACAAATAATATAAAAATAGATTAAATATAAAGTGACTTGAAAAGTTCTTGTTTTCCATATGAATTCTTTCTTTAAGTAATTGCTTGTCACAATTTTCCCTTAACAATCGCATACATTTTTTTCTCTACAATTTGCACAATTCTCCTAGAAAAATGTTTTTGTTTCAATAGTTAAAATTAATAATTGAAAAAAATATATTTATAAATTTGTAATTTCTGGAAGAAAAATTATATTAGGTTAAAAAAGAGCTAAAATACATTGAAAGCTTGCTTCTGATATTACACCAAATGGAGATTAAATAAAGTTTTTTTTTCCATTTAACTTGCAAACTTTAAGAAATTTCCATTTAACTTTATAAAAAATTTCATTTAACTAGGAAAGAATAATTCTAAGCTACAGATATAAAGATTAAAAATCTAACATGCATCCTAATTATAAAATTCCGGAATTTTTTTTCATTTTGGGCTAACAATATATATATATATATATAGATGATTTTTGTGCCTCACAGGTTGAATGCAATATAAAAGTAATCATAAAATCTAAAATAATTTATTTAAATTAACAAAATAAAAGATTCTCAAGAAGTTATACACTTATATTAAACAAATTGGCTGATAAACTTGTAATTATCTTAACATTAAACAATTTAGAAAAGTTTACATTAATTACATTTATGAAGAGAAATATTTCAAGTATCTATATTTTAAATATAGAGAGTTGTATTAAAAATATATTGATTTCGTAAACTATAATGACTACCAATTGCATGAAATTTCTAAAATGATTAAAGAAATCGGAAATTTTTATAAAATATTTGTTAATATTCAACATAGATTTTATGTTGTGAAGTAAATACAAATTTTCTTTTATCAAAATAAAGAAGAATTCTTAAAAATTATCTTCCTTAACCAAAAACAAGATCATTTGTAACAATTTGAATCTTATCTCCTGATTATGTATCATAAAATATTCCAACACAAAATGTAAAGAAAATGTAATTAAGTACAGCATTTCGCTTGTAAAAATATATGCAATAACATAGAAATGTAAATATTTTTTATATTTAGTACAGATAATGTTTTAAAATTTTGCAAAATATAAAAACACCATACACTGTTGTTAATGCTATTATATGGATTAAAATTTTTATCGGTAACTTAATTAATAACTAAATTTTACATTGAACGTTAAAAAAAGTTCTCAACAACGCTGAGTTTTCATGAATAATTTCTCAAAAATTTTTATGAGTAAATTATGTAAATTGCTTGATTAATTTTGTAATTAATTTAATAGTTTAATTTTATATTCAAGACGAAAATTCCCCATTTATCAAATTCTTCTGTGTTGCTTTAGCATATTACTTAATTTCAAAACTGTTACTTTGAAATTTGAAGCTTTTCAAAAACATTTTTGGAAAAGGCCGTATATACCTTTTGTAACTATTAATATGCAAATGCAAAGATTTCAGTTACAGCATTTTTCATAAATATAATGAAAATTGTATATTTTTAAATATTCCCGAACCTAACATTAGACAGGAACATTAGATTAATTCCCAAAACTAAATCCTAAGAAAAAATCATTTGCCTGATAATACCAATTTTTAAGCAAAATATTTTCAACATTCAATAATTTTTCATTTGTAATATTAACATATTAAGATTGCTATTCGTATCATATGCGAAATAAATTTTTGATTTTTGTGGATAAAATATTAGAAAGAATTTTATTTTAATGAAATTAAACAATACAATACCTATTTTTGAATTTCCAAATATATATCATAAGATTAGTGAAATGCAACTATTAACTGGTTGTACTTAATCCTTCAAAGTGATGAAAATTTAAGAAATGTTATAATCAATTAAATAAAATGAGATAAATAATGTTATATCAAATTTCTAATCTGAAGTATATTTTTATTAAAATTAAAAACATTTAAATATTGCATGAAACGTGAAACTAAATAATAACAAATTTGTATATTTTATTGCATGATCGTGGAAAAAATAAAGCAATTTTGATTTTATTTATAAATATATATTTAGAAGCAGCTGGTTTTTCATGAAAAAAGCCTTGTATTTATAACTTCATAAAACGTAACTACTTTGAGATGAAAAGTATATTTTACAATATATGTCTTGTTTGTAGTCTAGTAATGCAATAATTTGTGAAGTACAATTAATTAAGCAACATTAAGCAATTCTTGCATAATTTAACAACTAGTAAGGCAAGCTTCTAATTTTTCAAAAGTATAGTTTTCTGTGAAAACTTAACAGATTTTAAATTTCGGTTACAGCATATCTTCACTTTTTTAAAAATGTTAGGTTGCTATAAGGTTATATGAAATTTGAAAAATCATTAGGTAATTTCATTGATTACAATTTTTACCTTACAACTTAGTTCAACAGCTTTTAGATAAAAACGTATTCTATGCTCTCTTCTTAACGATAGTTAAAGATAAAAATTCTACTATTCATATTAACAATGTAGTTTTTCCTTGATAAATTAATTTGCCACTTCATTTTAATTTTAATTATTTTTATTTTTGATATTATTGATTATTACAAGATTCTTTTTTGATGAAATCTATGAAGGAATTTCGCCCTTATTTTAAACTTAGTTCTGTTTAAAACTTAGTAAAATAATTTTAAAAGCATGTTCGATTCGAATATTCATTGAAATCATGAAATAAAAAAAACGTCTGACATTAAATTTAATTATGAAAAATAATTATAAAATATTATTGTAATAATTATTAAAAAATATTAATGTATTTTAATAAGTAAACAAATTATAAAAATATAAAAAAGATAACTATAAATATAATCGAAAAATTAAATTATTTGGAAAACAAAAATTATAATTATAAAAATAATTGAAAAATTAATTTACTTTAAAAACAAAGATAATAATAATTAAAAAAAATTATTTGTATTGAGAATTTGTGAATTCCTCAAGATGAAACGATATTTATTAAGGCACTCCTTCTTTCATGAAATTGCAAAGTATATCAAAACATAGATAATTATTTTTTTTAAAAAAAGGAGGGATTCTTTAAATCACAACACAGATCGAAAGTTAATTAAAATGTTCATCTGCATTTTCAACTAATTTTTATTAATAATTTATGCAAGAAAAAGTTTATATTTGAAATATTGAGATAAAATAAAATACAATATATTTTCTCGCGTGCACCTTGATGCATAAATTATTTGGATAAATCAATAAAGTAATGACTTTAAGTAGGAATATTCCAGAAAATTATATTTAAAAAAATAAAAACGCAATAAAAGTTAAACCTTAATAGATATTTTTTCGAAAAACGATCTCCTCCTTAATACATAAATTAATAAAGAATAATATCTGTATTTTTTTACTGTGTGACTTGTATTTCTTTACTATGAGGCTGTGTGAACAGAAATTGCAAAATTTCGAGCGCATACTCCGAGAGTGTTTTATGCACTTTAAGATTCTGTTATGAAAATTTTATTTAAAACTTAGATTCTATATTTTTTTCTGTATTATTTCTAAATTTCTTACAGTCAAAAGCAATTTTACACAATATTAACCTCTAGCTTACGGGCGGTACAACTGCTGTACCAAGATTTTTTTTACCTTTCCTTACGGGTCGGTACAACTGTTGTACCAGTAACAAGCTTGGATTTCGTCCCCCCACTTGAACTTCCCGGCGAACCATAATTGCCTCATAAAAATCCCTGCTCTTTTGTGCTATACCCTTCAGGGTCAGGAGATTTCGTCCTGCTGTAGTTGTAATCACTGTTGGCGCTAGTCAGTTTTGTGAACTTTGCTTTGGCGACATTTTTTTAAGTAACATTTCTGAGAGGTATGGAATGAGTTTGCTTAACTTTATTTGTTAGTAATACTCGATTGAAAACATTATTCTTTTCCACCGTTGCTTAATTTCTAACCATTGTAAATTGTTAATTTTTTAACAATAAAATTTTGTAAATTTATAATAATGTGCGTTTATAATTTTATTTGAATCAAGAATTACTTGAAATTTCATTTCTGATGGAATGGTGTAGTGTAGGTAATCGGTGACCTAGATAAATTGCTACATTTTTCGTCATTCGTCATAGTCCAAAAAAACTAAATTGAACCTACGATTGGGTTTTTTTCTTTCACCCTATCATTATTCTGTTTTACATTGAAAAGTGACACAACACTGTTTTGTCTTCATGCCTGCCTCCCCTTCTATGACTGGAATCTCAGGCATATATACTTCGCAGTTACCAATGTGCTATTCTAACACAACATTAAAGAATTAACTACTTAAGATTTTTTAACTTTTAAAGTTTAATACTTGAACAAAAACTTCAGGCTAAAAATACATTTGGGTTGTGATTTTTAAGCCAGCTGTAAGTTTCATCATTATTTTTTATGATTAATGAAAACGGTTGCTTTAATTATTTATAGATAATCATTCATTAAAAGTTATGATTCTAATTTTAAAATATTGAAAGAGGTTCTTTAAATCTATGATAAATAATAATTGGTAGCTTTTTATGCATTCAAACATCAGAAGAGAAATATTAAAATCTTTATGCCTTCATTTCAATTCACTGAAAAGTTCTGGAAAAACCTTTGAATTTTTCCAGAAATATTTTTACTCAAATAAAATAGTAGGAATTCTAGATTTAATTTTAAGCATTTCTGAAATATAATCTAAATACTCTGCTTGTACAAATGTTGTAGCTAATTACGAAAGCTGATCATTTAGAATGCTAGCTTTATTCATTAAAGATTTTTTTAAAGTTTTCTTTTTTGATAACTACTTTTCAACATAATATTATATCAATGAAATCTTATGTATCAAATTCTAAACATACCATATCTAATCTTAGTTTGGTTAAATTAACCGTCTTAAATCTGGTGATTAGTTACGTATTAGTAAATTTTTAAGCAGAAAAAAAATCATAAATCAATTATTTATTGCCTACAAAACTCAGCGTACTTTTCAAAAATACTATACTGCTATGAGTTATTGAAATTTTCGGGAAAATATCACTATAAATTATAAGAATCGACAATAAAATAGGGAAACGTCACTAGTGATTTATTTTGAAAACCGTCCGAAATAAGTTAGGAATAAAAATTGTATTGGTTTTTTATAAGCTCAATATATTAATATTAAAAATTTGAATTTAACAAAATAGCAGACAATCATATATTCTCTTTTGCAGATACATTTAACTTACAAAATAGCTAAGAATTGTTTTCTCTATTTTGTGCAAAGAAATAAAAATATTTTCAAAAAAAATTAGTTATGAATTTTATACATTATTTATAAATGTTTACATTTAATAAAGATAAATGAGTTAGAAGAAAAACAAAATGAAATTCATGGTGATGTGTTCATGTTTTATAAGAATTAAATTTACACCTTCAGTACGGTTTGAGAAATTTATTTAATCACAAATATGATTGAAAAATTGACAACGATAAATAATTATACCGCAGTTATTCTATTTAAAATTTGTTTAATATCATAAAATTTAAGTCATTACTTGTATATATATAATTAGAAAACTAATGTTTCAGGAAAAAAAACTGCGATAAAAAGCTTTTTTTAGGGGACCAGACAAAGTAAAACCTCAAAAAAGCAACCCGGTTAAGACGGAGAGGACAGATGACCAATTAACACTACGGGTGACCGAAATCGGACAACAATCGCTTTTAAAAACGGGGGAAAGCATTTGTTATCTTCTTCACAGAATCCCCGTATTCAAAGGAACTTTTTCGAGTTTGGGTTCCCGCAACGTAAAGGTTAAAATTTAAAAAGTGTTTTTAATATTACTAATTTAACCGTATTTCAAATCATGATAAATATACCAACTTAATTTTTTCAATGTTTTTTCTTCTTCTGAAGTTTAGCAGTTTAAAAAAATGTGTAAAATTTTCAAGAAATTTTTATGATGCAATACAATTAAAACTGTCTGCATTGATTTATTAAATATTTAATCGCGTTAAAAAATTTTTTGGATGTTAATAAATAAATATTCTGTTTCCTCGTAATTTATTTTAAAATAGAGCAATGTTAGCAAAAAATAATACTGAATTTTAATATAATTTATTAACCCAATTACGTGCTTCATATACAAGGACTATGGCGTAGAATTCAACATACAGAAAGTTCATCTTCACAAGATAGATTAAACAAGCAGCTGAAGTAAAATTAATTTAATAAGTAATAAGTAACAATTTAATTTGATGCTTAAAAATAATATATTAAAAGTTCATTTAACTAATTGGGAATAAATGATTTCGGTTAAAACTATTATGCAAGGTATTTCATTGAAATTAAGCACGGCCGATCTTCCTTTGAAGAAGCTTTCATTTTATGAAACCCGTGATTTATTTGGTTTCTTAAATTCTTCATCCTTCGCTTTGATCCAGAATGCAATTATCGTGAGAGCAAGAGAGAGAAACTGAGGATGGAATTCTAGCATTAACATCTGCCATTAACATTGCATAAACTTTTACATAAGATGTATCTTCCGGAAGTAACCGAATACAGTCTCATTATTATAAACAACAGGGTGGTGAGTATCAGTTTATTTATAAGGCAACTTCTCATTCACCTGGTTGTGGTACCTTCTTATACGAGTCTTGTTGTAAGTAATAAATCGAAAGTTATTTTTGACTTGTTCAGAAATTAGATATTGGGACACATTTGGGATGGGAGTCATGTATGTTTTTAAATCACATTTATATTAAATATTACAAAATGTTTTAAAAACTGACATAAATATCTTTTTTCTTCATTTATCTAGATGATACGGTGTTTATTTTATTTTTTACATATTCTTGGGCGAAAAATTACATTTTTTTAGTTAGTAGTAATAAGTAACTTAATCTTTAAACTGCAGCTGCTGTTAGAATAATGGCAACGCATTGATAAACGCAAGTTTTTTTATACACTCGCAATGCTTTCGTGAAAGTTAAATACTATTTTTTATTTTTTGAAATAAAACAGTAGAAAATATTATCGAAATATTTTTTTAAAAAAAATCTGATTGAAAATAAAAACTTAAATTATAATAAAAATTTGGTATGTATGGTATTTAATCGTATTGTTTTGAATTTTAAAACGATGTAAAAAGTTATTTTTGGTATGTCATATTTTCGGATTCTACAACAAGATAAACTGTAAATTTGTATTTAGTCAAAAATTAATTAAATATTTAATTAAAATGTTACAAATTTTGCTTTTAGTACACATTGTATCCTTCAAAAAATATACCATATTTAGTATAACCAAGTAATCTAACCTATGGAATATCAACACGCTCATACACATAGACATATAGACACACACACACACACACACACACACACGCACGTACGGACGCGCACACACACACACACACACACACACACACACACACACACACACACAC
>JAOUZG010037067.1:335669-346274 GCA_026289955.1 Argiope argentata
TTGTTACTTTTAAAATTTCAGAGCCAATAATTGTTACTTTTAAAATTGCCATTTTAAAAGTAATAATTGTTACTTTTAAAATGGCTGAGAAAATATGTTATGCTAAAACGAGGATAAAGCAAGGTATCTGCAAAGAAAGAAATGCATGAAAAACAAGAACTGCTGTAGAATGTCTTAATCGCTTTCGGTTTTTTTGCTTTGGAATATTCGTTTTTTACTTTACCGCATATGAAGTATGTAATAAAGCAAGCATATTGTAATGTTCAAAATATTAGAATTCGAATGACGAATGTTCACTTTTCCTATCTTCATGAGACCGAAAAGTATATTTTGAAGTTATTTATTCAATTTCTAAGAATGTTAACTGAAAAAGCTTTGAGCTAAATGAATGAAATTTTTTCGGGCATGCTTTTAGATTTCAATCAAATTTAGAAAAAAATCTATTCAGTGGAAGTATGTTTATCTGTGATCAAGTGCAAATAATCTCGATAAATATAGAACGAAAAAAAAACCACTAGATTCATGAAACATGGATACTGGTTTAACCTCCCAGTTGTAGAATCTTATTGAAATTTGTAACATATATGATAAAATATCTCTCTGTATTTTTTAATGTGTAAAAATGATCAATAATGATAATGTGTAAAAATGAAAAAATCAAAAAACAATTACTTAAATAAATAAAATTTGATATATTATCTTTTGTCTACGAAATTTAGTTCTACATGAAATGTGGTTTCAATAGGTCGAAAAGAGGTACTCAGAATATAAATTGGATTTTCAGTTACTTTCTTATATTGTTAAATTAAAGTAAAATATGTATCAAGATCCTTTTTTGTAGTAGGGTAAATTAAAACGATAAAACACACTTATGCTCATGCATGCATATGCATACAAACATTGATATCTTTATCAGAAGTAAAAATTTATTTTTATTATTTTTCAAATATTCATTTATAAATTGAGGAATTTGCAAGGAATCTGAAAAGAAAATTGTAGATATGTGTTATAAGCTGCATTGCGACAAAGTGATTTTTAGATATTTATTAACAGAAATATTTTAACAAACATTAGTTTATAGTAGAAAAACAAATCTAATAGTAGAATTAAAAATCATCAAAATCCCTTTCAAAGTGTAATATATTTATTTTCCAGTCCTTAATTAAAAGTTATATTTCACCTCTTTTCAAATTCTATCTTTATTAATATAAGATAATCGACAAGAATCATCTTTTCATTTTCTGAGATATTTTTCATCGGGCTTCGCAAAATACTATTCAGAAGCTGGTTATGAAACAAAAATTACTTTAATCTTGAATCCAACATTTTTAATTAAAGTTGAAATTAAAAATTTCACCTTAATTAAATTCCGATAGTCGAATCTAAATATCATGTAAGAGATATTAAAATATTTTTAATTGAATAGCAGAATATATTTCTCTTCAAAGAAGAATGCGAAAATCTAAAGTAAACACGATCTTCTAATTTAATGTATTAGATTTTAAAAATACCTTAAATAAAGGAAGGATAGAATTTAAATGAAATTTGAGGAAATATGATCCTTCCCAGTGGCAATGAAAGGTTTGAAATTAATCTTCACAATTTGTTATTTATGTTCAAAAGTTATTCCAGTTTCAGTTCCCAGATTTTTTTTATCATTCAAGAGACTTTATTAAATGCATAAGTAATGTCATAAATGAATCATTTTCCATCCAAAAATAATCAATTTGAAAAAGTTTAATTTTCCACTTAAATTAAATCTTGGATGGTCAAAATAAAAGCTTTATCTCCTTTGTGTAGCAGACATATTACATTGAAGGACTTAAAATATGCTTTTAATTACATTTCTATAAAATTTAATTTCGTCACCATCATCAGGAATATTTATAAACCTTTTCCAAAGTTTGTTCCAATGCATTTTTTAAAATATTATTATTATTAATAATAATTGTTTTGAATTTTTAAAAAGTAATATGTCAGCATAAACATGTCAAGGTTAAATTTAAAAATATATAAAGTCAATATTAAGTGTTCAGTGAATAAATAGGAAGGCCGTAATAAATTTAGAGTTAATAATGGTTGATAATTAATGTTTGATTTAAGATATCAATCAGCATTATAGACAATTCATTCTCAATTAATGAAATTTGGAATACTATATTCAAAGTTTTGTAATTATAGTGTATTTTTATCCAAAATGACTTCTAGCGAAACTAAAGTCTGAAATTCAAAATGACTTCACATATAAACGCACGCAAGCAAACACGCACGCACGCACATACATGTGTGTGTATACGTGTGTGCATGTATAGGTTCTTGACCGATTGATAATTTGATGACTAGAACCAATTAGAATAAATTAATATATTGACATAAGTGACTTAATCAAATATATTCTGAGATAATAATAACTTATTTTATCACATATATTCTTGGATTATAATAAGTGAAATAATAGCATAAATACTGAGATTATAGTAAATGATTTAATCTTATGTCATCTGAAATTAATGCAAGTGAATATATTTCGCGATTATAATAAGTGATTAATCATATGTGTTGTATAAACTTCCAACATTCTCAAGAAATACAAATAAATATTTTTGATCATGAATTTTTCCTGACCAAAAGGTGCAAAAATTCTGAGAATATAGTAGATTATTTAATCATATATATATTCTGTGATAGTCAGTAAATATTCTTATATATTCTAGGATTAAACTAAATTAAACAATCACATATGTATAATTGGATTGATATGAGTCAATTATTAATATATTCAAGAATTTGAGTCAGACAGTCAATAGTGTATATTCAGAGATATGCTAAACACATTTTGAAATTAAATAAAAAAAAAGATAAAAACAAATATAAATACTTTTTATGCCACTTTTTTGAAATATGTCACTTTCAATAATGAAATAACGCCAATACGTTTATTCCAACGTGTTTTAACACGGAGTATTAACTTAAGTGATATGATAATTATAAGAATTGGATGTTAAATATATAGTATTCTATTTTATTATGCATAATATAATAAGTTTTAAACTTAAATATAATTATAAATTATATACTTATGCGTCTTTAAAAATGATATAGACAACATATCGCTACTTTAACCACATATTTTTATGGTATAAAAGAATTCATTCACGAGAGTATTTCAAGAAGAACTTATTTAAAAGCTTGAAAATTGATAATTAATGAAGATATTATATATTGAGTTTTTAATCTACTTTTAATTCATAAATTCATAGAATAGCACGAAAATAATTAATATAAATCAGTTGTAAATGTTTTATCAATGGATACCAAACATGTTTTATAAATAGTTATTGCTATAATCTCTCTCTCGAAAGTTATTAGCTGAATTGTTTATACAATGAAAATATTATTTTTTAAACTTATTATTCTATTTTTCATACATAAATTCATGAAATGACTTCTAAAGCAACTAGTATAAAGCAGTTGCAAATATTTTATTTTAGAATGCCAAGAATGCTTTAGAAATAGTTATCTTTATAATATATGTCGAAATATATTAAGCTAAATTACTTATTGCATGGAAGTACTATGAATTTAATTCTTATTTTTTAATAAGACGTTATTTAATAAAATATTTGCGGAATATTATTTAAGTAATTTTTGTTACAAACTATATCTTTGTCTTCTTATTCTTTAATTCTATTTAACAAATTTTAGGAATAGTTTTCTAAAATAATTCACTCATCGAGTTAAAAATAGTCAATTTACCTTTTTCTTTGAATTAACTGCTTATAAAAAAGAACATTATTTTAGTTTCTAAAAATAGGACGCATTTTTTTCAACTGGAGAAAAATGCAACAACTTTTGAGCGCCACATTTTTCTATCCAAAACATTTTTAGAATTCTAATTATGATAAGAAATATTTTTAAAAAAATGATATTTACTTAGAAATAAAAATGCAAACACGGTTTTTATTTGAATGTTCAAGTGAAACAAAATGTTCGTGGAATAGTTCTTACAGGTTCAAAGAAAAATATGTATTACGTAGGATAGCAATCTAACGATATTAAAGCAAAACATAAATAAAAGTTTGTCAGGCATAGCTTTGAAAGAAATACGTCTGCAAAAAAGGAAAGACGACGCGACGGAAAGCTGAAAACAGAATTTACAATTCTTTTTGTAGTGATGACCTTATTGCACTGGAACGTAAATAAAATCTCATCATACAGAAAAATTGTTCCAAGGAGGATGTCACAGTGAATTCAGAAATCCATAAAACTTCAATTTTCTTTCGAATGCAACTTCTGATTTTTGTCAAAAAATAAAAAAGTAACATCTTTCGTTTCTTTTATGTGGCGGTAAATAAATACCTGATTTCGAAGTTTAATTCTTTTTTCTGTTGATGGAAAAAGAAAAATATTTCCTTTTTTTCTGAAGTGAAGAGAAGAATAATGACATTATCTCATTGCATATAAGGAGAAAGAAGAACTGTTGTGTCGTATAAACTTCCAACATTCTCAAGATATACAAATAAATATTTTTGATCGTGAATTTTTCCTGACCAAAAGGTGCAAAAATTAGATTCCTATTTTGAACGGCCGTGTGTAATTGTAATAATTTATTCAACCGGTATCCGATATTGTATTTAGTCAAGCTTAAAGATTTGTAATGAGTTTTTCTTCTTTGTAACTTGTTAAGAAAATAAACTTTTTTTTCCTTTTGTATTTGAATTTCAGCATTTTTGAACAATACCAGTTATTTATTGTTTGAACGTTTGATTAAACACTTTTTCCACGATTTTGCTTATGTTTTTAATTAGAAATTTATCACTGTTTCCTTAAAGTTGATTTTTTTATTGAAACTTCTATTATACAAGGCGAACAATGCCAGTGTCCTTAAAGTTTAGTTTTTTTTTCTTTGAATAAGGGCTATATAAGCATTTATTCTATGACTTTGGTAATAAACTGGCTATACTGATTCACATTTAGTAAGGAAAATTTCATTTGAATTGTAACTAGCATAAGTTAATTTTAATTAAAAGGTTAAACCTTTTTAAACACAATCTTGATAGATTAGCAATTTTTTTCCTATTTTAGAAATTTTAAATGCCTTACTTTTATTGTGTTTTGAAATATTTTTAAATTTATACTAATAAATCTAAATATCATTATTAATAATTCAAATACTAAATATTTAATTTAATATTTGTATTTAATATTTAACTCTTTGAATGAAAAACTATGAAATAAGAAAACTGGAGGTAATCTTTTCAGAATAAAGGCTTACAAAATAAATTGAATTCGACAAATTAGAACTAAAATTAGGTTCAAATACTAATGACTGTCCCCGGTCATATAACCCCCTTCCGTAGGGGGTACGCCCTGTCTTATGCACAGAGATTACTAGAGTCCACAGCACTAGTGTTCTCGGCAATGAAGATATAATAAATCTCTAAAGTTTCGCATCTTCGTATTTGTAATGCATATCTAAGAGTCAAATATCTTTCAAAGAACATATCAATGGTCTGTTAAGGCATTCGGATGAAATTGAATAATTAGACAGCCATGAAAATCAGCATGATCGAGGACTCAGATGAACTCAAAAAAGAATGCATTACGATACAGCTTATACGTTAAACATCTACGCAAAAAAGTGGCCCGATATTAGCACGGATATAACTCAATACCACAGCATTAGTATATACATAAGGGAAGTAAGAACCTGTTTACTTATACTGCACTTTCTCAACCAGTACCTTAGTGGGATGTACCCAATAACCACCGCCCATTCGAATGCATTCGGATAATTTAAATGAATGGAAATCTGAGCGTAGGTGGGATCAATGGTTCAATCTTTTCAACAACGGACAGAGTAAAATTCAGACGGTAGAAAGAATGAGCCCTGGTAGTCAACACCTCACCATTTCTATACCCACGAGAGAGGCAGCGAGGAATAATTACTATTTCGGAATATTTCCTCTTCCATTTTTGAGGTGCCTCCCGGTTAACCCCTCCTATTTTATACCAAATAAAAAAATATCTAACAAGACGAAATTTTTTATCGGTATTTAGGGAAGAAGCCCTTATTATTTAAATCAAATTTATATAATACGGACAATAACTGTCTAATAACTATTCTTTTCTTCGATTAAGTTCTTATTATATAACGGCATATAAAATTATAAAACTAGATATAATTGCAAATAAAGTTATGTAGAATTATATATTGGATGATATGCATATTGAAAGAAATCTATAAAATTTAAAATTTCTACATGCGACAACTTTACATAAGTTTTGCCTCTCTTAATTATATATTTATATTTCTGTTCAACTTTTATTTAAAAATCAGTTTGAATGCTTACATAGTAGCAATTGAAATAACTAATGCATATTCAAATATGGTTATCAGATATATTTTTCTGTAAGGATATTATAAGATACTAATAAGATATTAATAAAAAGTTTAGACATAAGATTGTTTGTTTTTATTTAATCACAAATTCTTAATCTTTTGCAAACAATAACTTCACCACGATGTAGAACTTATTAAAGTATTAATGAATTTTGATTTTGGAGAAATTGATTGTTCAATATACTCATTAATTTATTTGAAAAGTAAAAGAAAAAAACAGCAGCTGCTACTTTTTTTGTAGCTAAATCCTTCAACTTTTATCATTAATTTAATGGATATAATATTTGCGGGCAATTTAATAAATTCAACTACAGTTCTTAAGAGAAATTTCATTTTCATTTTATTCCTAGAGGATACTAATCTTATGTGAAGAGATTAGTGTCTTTAAAAGTTGATGTAATTATTCTGGTTGATAAAGAAAGGGATCAGGATGAACCACAAAATAGGTTGATAGGATTTTCTTCGAAGATTGATGGCTTAAAAATTTGTTTCAATTCAATTTAATACAGCTTTTTAGTTCGTTCGTTATAAAATTTCTTTTCGTGGTGGAGATTAAACTTATGTTTTTTTCTTTAATTGTGTGGGTTTTATTTTGCTTTTTTTGAAACTTGAAACATTTAAATTTCAATTAATGTAAGTTAAATGATTTTTTTTGTATTTTTTGTGAGGGAAATATTTTTGCTTTTACTATTTCTGTTATTTTTTATGAAGAATTTTGATGCACAGAAGAATTAAATAAAGAAAAAGACTAAGCCTTGATGATGAATAACAAGCATTGAAGATTATTTTGAAACACATTATAGGCAAGAAAAGACTATTATAATTTAATATATTACTATTGATATTCTATTATTCTATAGAATTTCTGATCTATTTTAAAATAATATACATTGAATGTAATCTCTTGTTGTAAATTCAACTGTAGTTTTTTTTATTACGTCAGAACATGATATTATTTTGGGGATGAGGTTTTTGATGTCCACCCAAATCCGTAGGCATAATATAAAAAAATTATTATTTGCACAAGCATCTCAAAAAATCAGCTTTTAATAACTCGTTGTCATTATATTTACAAAAGCTTTGATTTAAAAAAAATAAGTTAATAACCACAGCGAATAAAACCTAGAAAAATGCCATTTTGAGATGGGATTCTATGAAAAGAAATAAATTGGAAATGTGATATTTTTTAAAAACAATAAATGCGAGACAAATTTTTTTTGGATAGTTTGTAATATTAAAGTTCTCATTCAGTTAAACAATTAAAATGAATAAAAATATAATTTAACTTGAACGAGCATGTGGTGCTTGGCCATTCAAGAAATTATATTCTGACATGATACATTAAAATATGCATAGACTTAAAATTCATTATTTCTACCTTTTAACAAATTTAAAAGTACTATTGTGACATAAATTCTTTGTTCTCATTAAAAAATGGGAACATTGCATCAATTTTGCTGCCCAGTTATGGTAATATAATATTATTTATTAAGAATAAATCATTGATTTTGCTTTATTATTAATGAAATGTGTTATTTGAATTTAAGTTTCGAAGTCTTCACGAATTTAAATCTTAATTCCATAAGTTTACTAAGTAATTTTTCAGAGAAAACATTAACTCTTTTCATGAATTTGAAGTATAAAAATATCATACATTTATATTAATTTATTTGTTTCAATTTCGTTTTAATACTAATATATATAAATAATATAAATATAATGTAAAAATATATGTAGTAACTAATACGAAATAAATTTATTCTAGAAATAAAATTTAATTCTTTTATATACATAAAAATAATTTTTTTACAAATGTAAAATCTTTATCAAATACATATATACCCCATTGTTTAATACAATTTTTACATTCTTAACCTGCGAGAAAGAAGGGAAAAATACTAAAAATTGAATATATGCATATTATAAAAAAATATCTTTCCTCTAAAAACTACAACATCGTTTTATCTTATTCAGAAATTATTTCATTGATTCAAAATAAAAAATTTCATGAAGTTAAGTTAAAAAAAAGCTCACAACATTAAAATTTTATTTGGCCAGAAGGAATACTTAGCTTATTAGATGTTTCATTAATTATAAATTATACATTTTTAATTCCTCAATCTTTTGATGCATAGTTTATTCCAAATAAAAAGCACATTCATAAACCATATATATTAATATCAATTCTAATTTCGAAAAATTCTATTAAAACAGTATTTTTTTCGTTTTGAGAGTAATGAATGAAAATATTGAAATATTGCAAAATAAAATTAAATATGTCAAATTTTGGGATACACTTATTTATGTTATATATAATTTTTCATTGTTATGTAGTTTGATGCTATTCTGATTTTCAAAGAAAGGTAATAAAGCATTAAAGCTCTATTTATCATAGGAAATGAGTTCTTTTCCAATTCTCTGAAAAAAAAATTAGAAAATAGGGATTGGTGAGTGTTTAAAAAACTATTACTAATCCATTGTCTAGGCATTTACATGAATTTTCCCATTATTCTTACCTAGTTTTAGAAATTAAACTGAATATGAAAATATTCATATAAATTCTATCCAAATGATTAGATTTTAAAAATAGTCCCGATTCCCACTTCAAGAGAGAATTTAAATGGAATTCTAAGAATTGGGACCATTTCCGTTGCCTATAACAGGTACGAAATTAATCATCAAGATTCATTTTTCAATATCAGCATTTATTCCGCTTTTCAGATTGAATTTTTCTTCAATTGAAAATACTTCGTACTAGTAATAGAATTATTTCCTATGAAAACATTTTAAATTATAAAGGCAGAAAAGACTGGATTCTAACTCATTATTTAAAATTCGAAAGTTTGAGATTAGAAAAATTAAAAAAAGAAGGTTAAAATGAGAAAGAAAATAAGAATCTGTATCATGGAACTGAAAGATTGCAAGACGAAGTGTGTATTAAATTAAAATGTAACGCCATCAATCTTTGTCAGCAATTCTTCCGAATTGTTTTCGCAATTTTCAAAGTAATAAATTTTTTTCATTACATCATTACGATTTACGTTGTCTTTTGAAATTACTAATGTTTCAAAATTTGAAAGACATTAATGCTAAATGAAATGCGAGTTAATTTTTAGAAATGAAGTTCAATTAAGTAGAACATTGTCATTTGTCAACAGAAATTAAGATAGTCACTTAAATAATAAAGTAATCTCTAATATTCTGCTTTTATAATTATTTAAGAAGAAATTAACTTAATTTATTAATTTATAATTTTTAATAATATTATTAATATTAGTATTTTAGTAACGTTTTATATTTTGTATTTAATAATATTTTAATAAATTTAGTTGCAAAATATTCTAAATTTATAAATTCACCTTTATCTTGCCATAAAATTTTACGAACATTGCAATGAAACTTTAAAATCTTATACACAAGAGAAGGAAAAAAATTGCACTCATTCACAGCTTTTAGCTTTGAAGACCATATAAAAATGTTATTAAAGTAATTATTTATCCCTATCATCTAAAGAAGGATGAAATATTTTCTGAAAAGCACCTGCGTTATTGGACTGGAACAGAACTATATGTCTGATTGCAATAATTAATGGAATAAATACGTGTTCCCACTTTTGGTGTAAGGGTACATGCATTTGCAAACATGTTTTTTTTTAAAAAACTTGTTATATGCCACGGCCATTTACAAAATTAACAATTATGATTAATAGAAAAATTAAACGTTTGGAAGTAGGGTTCAGGGATTAAAGTAAGTAAAGTATGACCGTTTCTAACTAATTTATCATTTGGTTTCAAGAACATTGATTAGTTATAAAAACTTGATCGTCCCTACATTCGTATGATTGATGAATTCTTGACTTACTCTGAAATAACATAATGCAGTACTGTTTCTTGTAATTGAAAAACGCGTTGTTCTTTTCCTTTTTGATTAAATTTAAAATTTTCTTCTATTATTAAGTAAATTCTTTCCAAAAACAGTTTCATAAAATTACAATAAAATAAAAGCGAAATATATTGTTTGCTAAAAAGATAAATTTAAAAATGTGTATATGTTCGTTTATTATTTCTATTGTGCTTTACAATAATTCGGGGGACCTTCATACGTGGGAATGGGAATTTGTCGAAGGACACACGCACACGCACACGCACACGCACGCACACACACACACACACACACACACACACACACACACACACACACAC
>JAOUZG010037067.1:346284-357460 GCA_026289955.1 Argiope argentata
ACACACACACACACACACACACACACACACACACACACACACACACATCACAGCATTTATGCTACTATAAGGTTAGTCTGGTCACTCAACTCAGCTCTAGGCTATCGTTTAACAATGGCACATCTTTCTGGTTATCGAATTATGTAAGATGGAAAGTTCTGTAGCGATAATAATCACTTTAGGGGCTACATGAAGAAATTAATGAAAATATATGTCCATGGTGACTTCATTCTAAAATATTCTCTTATTTTCTGACCCTATTACACTTTTTACATTTAATTAATTTTACAGAAGCTATGTAAAATTTCAAACAAGTCCCAACACTCCAAACGAAGGGATAAAATGTTGTACATCGAAGAAAATCAGATTCTTTTAAAAGATCGCTAAAATGCCATTATTTGTGATTAACCCATGACGGAAATCCCAACAAAAATTTCACAGAGTTTATAAATGCATGGATAAAATTTTCATAACCTTATCCTCATTTCATGATTTGTCATTCTGTGTTGTGCTCATAGCTTCTGCTTGTACATAAAGTATCCTGGGTTGCAATAAAGTGAAATTGAAAATTCAAAAATGTACAGCTTTATAGTAATATCTTTGTACATAAGAAACTTATCATCAAATATATGTATTCATCGGTAGTACCGGTGTGAGTTTTAAAGTTCTTGATAGGAATCAATTTTTCTTGTTTCATATATCTTAAAACCCTTTTTTTCCCATCACGACAATTTCAAAAAAGAATATTTTGTTTTGCAATAAATAAAAAAAATTGATATTTCGAAATCATTTATATTATATGTCTTTTTCTTATTTATTATTTTATTTATGTGTCTTTTTCTGATTTATATATGATTTCGAAAGAAAATTTAAGAATGACGTAGTTACTTAATTCGCCATGACATCTCTATGGAACCCCTTCCGTCTATAAATATAATTTTAGTTCCTTTATTGTGTGCCAATAAGTTAACTATAACCGAAACTAAATTGCTATCCAACTTGTCCTGTAGTCATATCTTTTTAATAAACAAAAAAAACCCTCTTTTCGTAGACAGGCTTGACAAAATTTTATGATTGTCTGTCACATAAGATAGATATTTCTGCTGGAATGCTTAGAAACTATTTCGACATCTAGTTTCAATTGAGATCTAAATGAGACTTTTATATTTATTATAGTTCTTTGTGTTTTATTATATATAAATTGATGATAAAACATTTTAGATACTCTTTTTTTATATATTATTTTTTCAATGAAATAATTATTGAAAGAATTGGAAATCGTTTAAATAGAGTAAATTAGATCGTTTAAATAGAGTAAATTTTGAGTTTAATTTCATCCACGCCATGATAATTCCTCAACCAAATCTTGGCGTACAAATTATATTATTTAAAATCTATGAAAATAATATTTTTAATAATGATATTTTAATTCTGGTTAATTCTTATTGAATTTAATCAATATTAACTTTCCTCATTGTTCTAAAAATTACAATTGATTGCTTGGGTAATTTAAAATTATCTACATTACTTCTCCAAGTATATAATGAAATTCCATATACCGAGTTAGAAAGTGAAGTTTCAACACCACAAAAGTCAACTAGCAACTAGAGATCAGACATAGCTGACTTATAAGTTTTTAACAGTATTATATTATTAATGAAATTTACTTCATTAGACATTTTCATGTACTCAATGAAAAGAAAAAGTGTAAAACTTCTAAAATAGCATGACATTAATTTCTATCCCTTTTAGATACATAAAAATACTTCATTGAAGGAAGAACTAATGCTGGAGTATTTACAAAATATCTAAATGAAATTAAATTTAACCGTTTTAAGTATAAACTGATCTCCTCTAATGAGTGAATCCATTTTAATTGCAATATCTTATGAAAGAAATACCCAGTGTCCTGTTAAGAAATTGAAACGAAGTTTGTACTAAATAATTCCATTTTAAATTTATCAGTTCTAATAAAAATTAAGATGTTTTTCTTATAACTTTGATTTGGATTTAAACTGTTCTTTTTTTTCATTGGTTAGTAACTCAATTTCCCCCTAAGTCCATTCCGCTTTAATCCCTGAAAAAATTGCTTGAATGTCGGCGAATCTGAGGATTATAAAGCAAGAAAATAAAGATGACTGCTAAATTACTGAAACCATTTTTATTATTTCTGTCATTTCAGTGTTAGTCTGAAAAATGAAGAGAGCCTTTTCGGACGATTTTAGAAATATTGTTTAGAATGAAGTAGTGATGAGATTATATGTTATATTAACAAGAATGTTGCGAATACTTTTTCACTTTTTAAGTGATTAACAAAGATGAAATTATTTTTCTCCGAGAAAAATATAGCTCTAATATAAACAATTCATATAGGAGAATAGAGACATAAGGATTTTAATACATCGAGATTCTGTTTTTGACTTTTTAGTTCAATATTTAAAAAAAATTCAATATCTAAAACGGTTAATTTTATTTGTAATCCACACATAAACTTAATAAATGTGAAATTTCGAGAACTATAAATAACCAAAAGGGAAATTCACATTTTCCCCCTTCGATTTTATATCACATAAATTAAAAAAAAGAAGCTTTATTTATGTCCTCTATTTTAGTGGCGATCATAAAATTCATTGTTCTTTGAGATTGCTTACATTAAGATATAATTAAAGAAATTATATTTTTTGAAGTTACTACATTTTAGAAATTTTTAATTTCGTCGTCGTAAAGTAATAAAGGAAATCTATGTCGTTAAACCACCCATTTTTAACACAACATTGAAAAGTTGTAAAATTGTTCTATTGTTCGAATAATTTAGAGTTAAATTCATAAGTAAAAATTCTCAAATGGATTCAAAAACTTCATATATAAATATAGTTTGGAATAAAGTTATGGGTTTACGTAACTTAAACCGCAACCCAATTTATTCTATTACCAATATTTCCCCAAAAAATATATTTCACATATATAAAAGTGACAGTAAAATTAAGGATTTTTCACCTTTTAATTTCAAAAATATTTTTAAGTTTGTTTTAAAATGTATTTCTTAAATTTTCATAAAATTATTATTTTTTTGAATATTTTAGTACTTTATAAAATTATTTTAAATTCATTCTATTTATCACATAATGTTTTTATTCAGTTTTCTTTTTTCTTTATCACTACAATTGTTTTTTCCTACATGTGGAGAAAATGATACAGAAAAAATAAATAAAATCATTTAACAAAAGTTAAAATTGCCTTTAAAAATGATACTCGAACTTGGTTTATCATTTAAAAATTCATTAACATAAATTATCTCTTTTAATTATATATAATTATGTCTTCAGAATTAAAATTTATCTATTCAAATTTTAGTATTGTATAGGTAATTTAAAATATTAAATTATAATTGTTTTAAATTTAAGTAAATCTTTCTCTCAATGCATTTCAAAGTTCTAGTTAGAGATTTGAAATTCAATTTACTTTTGTTTGATTGCATTGCTTAAAACAACGTGTGTTTAACAAAAGCATGTTTAGCATAATGTAAGTCTGAGGTTGCCTTAACAGATTTAAAAGAAAGAGATAGTAAATTAAATAAGGGAAAATTTTTAAATTTTAGTATTTTATATACGTTTATTAAATTATTATATAAATCCATGTTTAAAAAGTAAATAACAAAATAACACACACACACACACACACACACACACACACACACACACACACACACACACACACACACACACACACACACACACACACACACACACACACACACACACACACACACACACACACACACACACACACACACACACACACACACCTTCTATTTTTGGAAAGAATGAATATGTTACAATCATATATAAGCATCATAGTAATTGTATATTCAGAATATCATATAGCTTATAAAACTTTTGAAGTTAACTTTATCATGAAAATTAACAAGAACACATACATTTTTCTAATATTTAGCTTTAAAATTAAATATAATGATTGTTGTTGGTAAGTTTTGAGGTTATTAATCTTCATTTAAGGAAATTCTGTCCCTTTTTTATAATATAATCCATTGTTAGATGTTGGAATTAAGTTAAATTAACAGGGTTAATGCGCTCTTTGAGCCACTTCATTCTCCCCAAAATTCATTTTGACATAAAAGAAATAATTTTTTTTAGTTTCTTGTAAATTAATCATTCTGTTCACTTCTTTCCAATTCTACTCTTGCATATTGTCAAGATAATTTTCAATTAATGCACCATACTACGTTAAAGCGTGATTTATTTGAACACTGTTTTCTATGTGGTTATTTTTCAAGCTGATATCTTCGATGTGTTTTATGCTTCTTATTATATGCATTTACTAAAAGACTGAGATTAAAATTAATGATGTCTTAAGTACTCCACCTATTCAGCTATGTGTAGATTTTTATTCGTTTTGAAAAGTTTAAATAGTATTTATTTAACTTAATAGCTTATTATAAGTTAAATAAAGTTTTATATCATATTAGGTTTTAATTTTTGTTTTAATACACGGTGATGAATTAATATTCTGTTTTAAAGATTGAAACTTATTAATATTTTTCGAAAAGAATCTAATATATCCTTTCAATACTTTACTATTAAAATTATCTAATATCTCATATCAATATGTTACTTAAAAGAATCTAATAATTCATATCAAAATTTTACTTAAGAGAATCTAATACCTATTGTTAATATTTTACAAAAAGATTCTATCATCTGCTCGTACCTTTACTAAAAGAATCTAATATCCCAAGTCAATATTTTACTAAAAGAATCCAATAACTATTGTTATTATTTTACTTACATAATCTAATATTTTACAAAAAGAATCTGATACCTATTGTTAATATTTTACAAAATGAATCGAATATTTTACAAAAAGAATCTAAAGCATATTGTTAATATTTTATAAAATGAATCTAATATTTTACAGAAATAATCTATTAACTCATGTTAAAATTTTACAAAAGTAATCTAATATTTCACAATAATATTTTATAAAACTAATCTAATATCTCATGTTTAAGATTTCTTAAATAAAATATTTAAATTTGAAGCTTCAATGAAAATGTATGACAAATTTGCATGTAAGATGTAGGAAACAAGGAACATGCAAGTCTTTAATTTTCTGAATTGTTTACAAAGCAAACGTATAAAAAGTATCATAAATCCTTACATTTTTGAAGGTGGGAATCAAAAGAATTAGGAAAAGGTAATTTTTAGTAAACTCTAAATAATAATATAATTTTAGAAACACATTTATTCCTTTAAAAAAAGCAGATGCATCGAGAAAGAAAAAGGAAGAAAAATGATGGCAAGCTAAATAAAGAATCCTTACTTGCTCACAACCTGCTTGCTTTAATTTTTTCCAGTTTTCTCTTTATCTTCACAAACTCACATTCATTTTCAAGAATAAAAATACTTTAGCTCATTTACATGCAGAATTTTAAGAAAACTTCTCTAGAAAATACATATTGGTAAACAGTATGTTTATTTCTAACAAATGCGTAATAAAAAGAAAGAAAAATTCGCTGTATGTGGCAAGAACCTTATAAATCATTCAGATTATTGACTTGCTTTTAAAGGTATAGCTATACCTAGGGATTAAAGAAAACACTAGTCTATTTTTGTGTGTAATTTTGTGATATTTTGATTTCCACATGTGCTCTAACTTCTGAGCTATTTTGTATCCTTTGGGGACAGCGTCAGTGTTAGTCTTATCTGGATATTGAAGATTGAAATTGTTGGGCTATAAAAATACATAATGCTACGGATGTAGTGATATTTTTCTAGAAAATGTGTACTTAGGGGATAATATATTTGCACAACTTTCGCTTTTTCATGCGTATTATTTATTTTTATGGATAATACAATGCGATCAAAAACGGGAAAATAGGCAGCATGATCTTTATAATCGGTTAAATAAGTTAAAAATGAGCGTGGATTTATTTGTGTCTTTTATTGCGAAGAAATTGCATTAAATATTTTTTTTTTGGGGGGGGGTAAACAAGCGGATGGCTTTTCTATTTCTGAACTTGAAATTTTACTTATTGAAAACTAGTTTTGCATCTTGCATTTTCACGTTAAGCTACGTAAGGATTATTCTGCTAAAATTTAAATTGTACTATAACGAGAGTTATCGTGAATATTCATAAAACTTTCAAGGAATGAAATTTTGATTTATGTATTTAAAAGTTTTACCTTTATATAAAGTTACCACCTTTGTTGACTAGTCGATTCACCGATCTTAAAGATTACTAAAATTTCAAGCTATATTTAAATATTTTGTATTTTTAATATCTTCTTCAACAAAATATTATAAGCTTCAAATTTCGAGAGTCATATAGTTCACTCGTGTCATAAAAATGACGTTAAACCATAATGCATTATGTGTTTCCCTAATTTTCTCTTTATCGTAATAAAAATAGATTAAATTAAAGTGCATTTTTTATAAAAAAAATTAAAGTTGAAATGTTTAAACTGCAGCTAATGAAACTAAAAAAAACTTTTTTTAAACTCAAATTACGCACTTTTTTTTAATTAAGAGTACAGAAAACAGAGTCGTTCACTATTTAAGTCTTACGTGCAATACAGAATAATTTTCATAATTTATGTAATATCTTAAGAATAATTATACAAAAATATCGAGGATTCATCATAAAAATCAGTTTTTAATTTTGTTTTTAAAAGAATGTAATTGACATTAAATATATATTATATATTTTTTTGTCAATAAATATACTTAAACAATTTATGAAATTTAAACATGAGCAGGGCATTTTGATACCTTGAACATTGACCCTAAAATCATGTGCAACTCTTGATGAATACTACACAGCTTTTTCTGCACTTTGAGGTCTTGAAAGTGGACCTTCAAATCATGTAGATATCCCGATAAATACTACACAATTATTTCTAAATTTTGATGCCTAGAACTAGTCATTAAATATAATTGTCACCCTTGGTAAGAAATTCTCATTGCTTTAATCATATTTTAATTTAAAAAGGAAAATTCTTTTATAATTTTTTATTGTTAAAGAGGCGATGTTTGCAGAGGAAGGCCCTCTACTAACTGCTTTGAAGCTTGAACTGATAATAATGTTGAATACAAGTTACAAAATATAGGTTAAGTTTGAAATTCATTTTTAATATTTAATAATTGTTTAATCTGAGCTCTTTTTAAACAAAGCAAATGCCTTTAGAAAAATGGAATTAAATATCTAATTGTACGAGAACATACAGCTTGATATTTTGTTTCGTAAATCTAAGAACAATTCCCATTAGCATAATAGTTTATATTAATATGCATCAAAATTTTTGTTCAGTGCTTTATCCACAATACTTTTACATTTTTATGAATGTAAAACATAATGTATGGTAATGATAAATTATGAACAATGTTGGAAATTTATTAGTTCTAGGGATAATGTCTATAATAAGAATCATGTGTATTCTTTTGAGGTTAAGAACTTTCATTTTTAAGCCAATGGTTTATTTATGATATTTCATGCAAGCATTTTTTTTATTACGAGTGACTCCCTTTAGTTTGTTGTTGTTTTTTTCATTGAGAAATTCCTAAATCAATAAAATATTCATCACTTTTTTTATTCTTTTACTTGTAACTGAAGGTTGAAATGGACATAATATTATTTCCGAACGTTCAGAAATCTCCAATACAGTTTCATATGTTAAATTTATGATAAATGCATAGACAGAGTTGTCATGCTGAATGATGTGTTCATGATTTAAAATTTTCACAGCCTGAATAAATTTGACATTCAAAACAGCTACTTTTTCACTGCTTTTCTTATCAAGAGTATTATTACGATCTTCGATAATTTAAAGCGTGCATTTTGGAACGAATTATATGCTCATGATGCAATTATAAGAGTGAATATCAGATACTGATACAATCATTATATTTATCAGTTAGCAATGAAACGATCCAATGTATGAAATGAGAAGAACATGGGCAATTTGATGGAATTTATGTTGAAGCGACTGTTAAATTTATGGTAAATGCTTTGGTAAAATCATCAAAAGTGAATGTCAAATTTTCCTTCGCTTTGCTTTAACAACGGGAATAAGTTCCACTTGCTTCAGAGAGAACCTCTCACTGCCTTCATTATCGTCAATATTGTCGACCCCTTTTGTTGAATTCAAGTTAGACTGATTAAAATTTTGAAATAAATCAAAAATCAGATACATTTTCATCAAAATTTCAGGATGTTCTTGCCAACATGGATATTTTTTTCAAAAATGAATGCCGGCTCTGAGTTAATAATGCATTTATTTTCTAATATAAACTGTTAAACTTAAGTTATAAAAATTGTTTTATTAAGTTATTATATAACAACTCAATCCTTAACCCGAATAACTATTCTTCTACTAAAATTAAATTTTTTACACAAATGTGAAAAAAAAATTACAAAGATAAGGAAAACAAGATTTTAAAATTACATGCGATTTAAAAGAAGAAAAAAAAAAACATCCAAGGATACGAGGGGCTTAAAAAAGAAAGATATTTTTTATGAGAATACATTAGTGCTGTATAATGCCTATTTTGAACTTTGAAATTCAAATTTTGATCCATTTACTTAAAGAAGCCACTTTTATCGTCAATAGCTTTAGGTTATAGATTTAGACTGCTTTATAATTTGACAGAAAATATGATTGAAAATTTGTTTTTTTATATATTCGTTCTTTTTCTAATTTAAGTATTTTTTTTAATCTTTTTAAAAATTTTATTTAATAATTTATTTACATTTCTCTGTAACAATAACTATCCATTTTAAAATTAAAAAAAAAAAAAAAACTCGACATTATTCTAAAATTATTGTTTGAGTCTATTCTTAATAAAAATATACTGAATGTCAACTGCAGATAGTCCTGCTTTGTTTCTTTTGGCGGAAAAATAAGCGTGAAATACATAAATTAAATAACAAAATACTTTGTCTCTAAAACCAAAATACCAAATTTGTAGTGAAAAGTTTTAGTATATCAAGTTCAATGATGAATTTTAGAATCTCAATTTTAAATTATTAGCGTAAATATTAAATACATATATTACATAAATTACGAAGAAATAAGGAAACAATTCAATACCCAGACAAATAAAGAAATTTTTTAACGATTTTTTACTTATTTATAAAAGAATGTCCTAGCGTTTATTTAGAGGAAATAAAATTATATTTAATTCATTATCACAATATTTTAGTACAAGTTTTTCGTATGATAAAATTATAAAAATAAAAATAAAAAATGCAAACCCTGTCTCCTTGAAACTTATAAACAATTATGATTATTTAAATAATTCTTGAACTCAAGTGAATTGAAATGTTGATGAAAAAGATCTAAACACCCCATGAAAAAAATACTTATAGCTCACGGCGAGATTTAAAAAATATTAACAAGCAAGATATAGAAATGTAAGTCCGTTAAACTTGTGGAAAATGTGTCAGCGGAGCAGAAAAACCATAATACGGAACCAGACGAACAAAAAGTTTGAGTTTCCATTAAATTGATGGACATATCACACAGAAACATAAATAAAATCTCATCACACAGAAAAATTGTTCCACAGAGATGCCACGATGAGTTCGAAATCCCGCCAATCTTCAATTTTCTTTACAACCCAAGGTTTGGAAGTTTTGCTCAAAAATTTTGTTATTTCTTTCTTCCAAGCTTTGGTAAATAACAATAATATCTGTTATTATAGCCCAGCATTTTTATTTCCAGACAAATAAAAAGTTATTTTTCAAAGTTCTGTAATGCAAAAATTTAATTTAGTTAAAGTGTGTATAGCAAAAAAAAAAAAGAGAGAGAGAAAGATTTGAATCGACTTAGGAATATTTAAAAAACATTTTGTTAAAATTCTACAGGGAAAACACAAAAAGGAATGATTCTTTATTGGTAAGTGACTTTTATATTAAGAGTTTATTTAATCAATTGTACTTTTGTTTAACTTTGTGTTTAACAAACTTTGTATCTCATTATGGTAATTATATTTTTTAATTTAATTTTTCCAAATTCTTTTTCATTAATGTCTATTTTGAAAATTACTCTTTTTTGCATTATTTAAAGATAAATAAATGGCAAATCGTCTTTATTTCCTTTCTCTTATTCTTTAAAATATCTGAATGTTTTAAAAATAAATTTTTAACATTATCGTACATATATTGCACTTATATTTATTATCATAAATATGAATTTTGAACTACAACTCTGATCAGATTATTACGATTTTTAAATCTTTTCGCTGTGTGTAGAGAAAGGTTATTATCTTTTTTATTGTTGCACTTATTATCGAAAGAGAATACTTTGTTTTCCTAACATTTATTCTAGACATTGCATGAACTAATACTAAACAAAGCATTTCTTCGTATAAATGGCATTAAGGGTACAAAGCCATAAAAATATGGGGAAATAAGAACCATTGGCAGTAAATGAGTAAGAAATAAAAATGAATATATGTCTGAAAAGATTGACCATAAAAAATGGTAAAAATGTGTCTGATCTGTTATAAAAATAATGGAAAATGCATCAAGTCAATAAAAAGTATATATGTACGTTATAATAAGCAATGTTTTCTAGTCTTTAAGATGTCATCAATTTTTTGAAAAAAATAATGCAATTATTTTTGGATTATTTTTTTTAATTTACGATCATTGTAGTCACAAAATGTAAGACCAATAAAATACTTTTAGACGCACACGAGATTATAAGTAAAGTGACCTCTTCAGATTCTTCTAGAACCCATTCTGCTTATCGGATCTCGAGTCGATGCATAAATTATATGGACCGTAACAAAAAATCAGAAAAAACCGTTCGAATTTTGAACTATAGAGGCACTTTTTAAAAAATTCTTTCTGCAAAAATAGTGGAAATTGTAAAGAATTCTAATAATATATTCTGTCAGTACCTAAAAATAAAATTTAATTAATATGAGGAAAATGTTCGAATATTAAACTAACATCAAAAATATCCTAAATTATTTATTACCTAATAATTTTATTCTATTCAAATAATTTCTTGTAAACAGAAATGCATTAATTATCTTTGTAAACTTTTTTATTCGCATTAAATTTTTATACCACTTA
Source organism: Argiope argentata (assembly GCA_026289955.1). Taxonomy (NCBI): domain Eukaryota; kingdom Metazoa; phylum Arthropoda; class Arachnida; order Araneae; family Araneidae; genus Argiope; species Argiope argentata. Next base: position 357,386 of record JAOUZG010037067.1, read on the forward strand.
TTAAACAATTTTTAAACATTTTTATTTCGGTCAATGTGCTGATAATACAGTTTAAAATTTTCTAAGGTTGGGGGG
>JAOUZG010037067.1:362460-376848 GCA_026289955.1 Argiope argentata
TATATATATATATATATATATATATATATATATATATATCCTTTCTCAGACTTTTGCAACTTCTCAAATATTATCAAATATAACGCTGACTTAATATATATAAAACTGTTTCAATGTTAAGACGAAGAAAGAAACAAAAGAAAAATATCTCAAAAATTATTCTTGAAATCAAATTGGTTATTCTTTCTTGGTTTACTTGTGTCTTGAAAAATCAATAATGGGAAATTTTTTTATGCGATTTTTGTCTTTTTTTTTTTTTTTTTTTTTTTTTTTTTTTTTTTTTTTTTTTTTTTGCTGGACTGATAAACAGCTTAGCGCTATAACTTCTAAAGGAGTTTTTCGGAAATTCAGTTGATACTCGAAGCTTTATTCCTTTACATTTTTTAACTGGAAATCCCTAGGAGGGACCGAAAGCTGTTATCAATAATTGGGAAAAAATATGAAAGTTAGAACGCTGAAGAAAAAGTAAGCCTTCTAATGTTGCTTGGCAGAGCTCTTTTTATTGAGTTTAGAGAAATATCTAGTTCCTTTAGTGTATCTAAAACTTGTAATGTTTTATGTTTATTCTATTTTTAGAATAACTTTTAGTTTAAAGCAAATGATATTTAGTTATGAGTGTGATTAAAAAAATAGAATTATGTATATGAAATAAAATGAAAAAAGAGCACGATCTTGAAACTGATCTTTTTTAAAATCTAGAATTATTATATTTAATACCGGCTTTCTGGCCCAGAGGTAGTGCGTCTTTCTCCTGTTTTGGGAGTCCCGAATTTGAATCCCGGTTCCGGCATGGTTGTTCTTCTGTGCGCTATCTGTGAGATGTGTGACTGTGCCTCCCTGTAAAATTTGGTTGCCTCCACTACTATAATTATAAACTTTCATTTGTGCAACAGTTACTGCCAGACGATTTTAACGCCGACATAGATTGTCAACTGAATTTATTGCTCGCTGTGAGGTTGATGCAGAATGGCCATGGAATATCTCTGGTCAGACGAAGCACATTTTCACTTAGATTGTGCAGTAAACACGCACAACTCCCCCATTTGGGAATCTCAAAATCCACACTCTGTCGTTGATGCTCCGCTACATTCGCCAAAAGTGACATTATGGTGTTGATTTTCTGCATCATTTATTCTGGGTCCTTATTTCTTCGAGGCTTCAACAGGTCCAGTAACATACTCCATCACTTTGCAGACCTATGCATCGATGTTGCAGAGCGAAATTATTCCAGCTCTACAACAGCATCACTATTTAAACTGCACAATTTTTATGCAAGATGGAGCTCATCCACACAATGCATTGTGTATTAAGAACGTTCTTAAAACACATTTTTCAGAAGAACGTGTCATCAGCCGAATTTTTACTAATGTGTGGCCTTCCCGATCTCCTGACTTGAATCCATGTGATTTTTGGCTTTGGGTGCATTTGAAACATTTAGTAAGTCACGAAAACCCCAGAAGGTTGCCCCACCTTAAAGACAGTCTTTCACGCCACGTACGGAACATTTCTCAAAACACATTTCGGTCAACTGTGAAACATAGCATCCTGTGATATCACATATTATCTAAAAAGGGTGGCCATCATTTGGAACATGTGTCTGTATAATTAAAAATTGTAACATTTGTAAAATTGATAAAAAAAATTGTAACATTTGTAAAATTGATAAAAAAAAATTAACAGCACTTATATAATTGATAAAAATTTACTAAACTCTGTGGAAAAAGTTAATAGCAAAATGTAATAAAAATTATTAAACTTTTGTGAATAACGAATACCATTTATTAATGCAACGTTCTCTGGTGGAGACATTGGTAACTTTTTCTTTGGCGGAAAAAATTTCCATTCCTAGACTATGCCCTACACAAAATTTCAGATTTTTCTGATAAACGTTTCCACTTGTAGACAATTTTAAAGTAGGGTACTTTAATTATAATGACCCTGTATACCTAATATACTCGGTCCTGATGATGCTACTTGACACTATATTACTTGAGAAGCAAAGAATATAAACCTTAGTCAACCTATTAAAAATGGGTTCACATTGATTCAAGAATTGTTAGGTTGCCTCCTACCTTAAAGTTACCTTCGGTAGCTCAAAAAGGAGAAAAGAGACAGCATTCTTTTGACGATTGAATTATTTTTAGTTTCTTGTATTTTAGCCTTAAAATCAACTTCGCAGTACCTGACGTTTTATTATTTTTATTAGATATACCAGAACCTAGTTTTTTATTCCTTAAAATAAAGCTTTAAAAAACGTGTAAAAACTATTTTAAATAAAGGAGAATTTTTTTGAAATTAATTTTTCTGATATTAGACTTACAAGTTATTGTAAAATAAATAAATAAAAGTATTTTATTTTTTATTCTGTATTAAAATCAGTATCCCTCTGACAATATTTTGTAAATTATAATATATTGTGTCGTTCAACTTGAACTGCTCAACGCAAAAATGAAAGTCTGCACCATGAAAAAGACCCTTAAATAGACGCTCCCCCTCAATAGATCTCCTCTTACCTCCCCACCCACCCAACAAGAAAGAAAACCAACAGGCTTTGCTTCAAAAAAATATAGTTCCTTTTATGGTAAAGAATGATGTCTTAAATTAGCAAAATCTCGTTGGTAAATTAAAAGTTTTCATCTACTAGGATGATCCCCTAACCAACAAAGAACACTTTAGAGTTTGACCATATAATTAGTCATACAATAGTCCAACTAATATTTTACAACCTTAGAAAACCTTGTGGATAATCTTCAAAACATTGAAGAATAGCAAGGGTCTTAGGAAATCAAATTTGTGAAGAGACATTTGCTTAATAAGAATTATGCCAGAAAGCTGGTATAGAGGTATCGTGTATTCCTAGTATTCTGGGAGGTCTGGTTCAGTACTTTGTGATATCTGTGAGATTTATCACTGTGCCCGCCTGTAAAAAGGGAATGTGCACGCGAATGTGATGAGTGTGTAGCTAAAGGCGTACTCTTGTTCCATTTTGGCACTACTTGAAACAAGAGAGGCATATCTTCGGCTTAAAATCTGTTAATGTATCTGTGAGGCTTGTTCATGACAAGTGCCATGTGTAACAAAAACAGAACTACTTCAGTCTTAATAATCGCTGTCTTCATATCTTTTAGAATAATTCGGATTTGAACATGATGATGATGACTCCATAAGCAGATGCAAAATGTCACAAAATATTGCTACGCAAATGTAATTAGTTAATATTCTTGGCTATATAAAATTTTTCATATCACACATCTGCAGGTCTAAAATTCACAATAACTTGTATTTCTATTCATTAAGAGAGCGAGTGAAGATGGAGCCGAGTAACATATTCATTTACCAAAAGTGACACTTCACCCAGAGGGTGTGATTTGGTAAATGAAATTATTGTCACAGTACCTCCCCACCAGTGATTCGACGAACGATTTTTATAGCACCAAGAGTTATGTCGAGTGTGTGAGTGCGTTGATGTTTCAAATGAATTTGTCGGTTTTGGTTGTAGCGTCAAGTGAATATGACAGATTTGTTTTTGCTCTCTGCTTCAGGTGTGCTGGTAGATGGCGCAACGACAAATGCTTGAGGTAGCGTAATCAAGGTCACCATGGCATCCAATGAAAATCACGGCACGAACTCGCGATTCTAAAGCCAGCAGCAGAGTAATAACCATTGAACAAAAGTAATACTTCAGTCCGAGGGTTATTATCTGGCTTATGAAGCTAGTGCCAGTATGCTGTATCATGGTCAAGTTTTAATAAACTGATAAATCAGTTTCATCCTGGATTTGTTTGGTGATTGGAAAGCCAAGTGGGTTAAAAATTATGAAATAAATATTTCTTTTGAATATTCAACTTTGGAATTAGTTGAAATTGTAAACAAAAATATGTTTTCTTCACAATTCTGGAATAACATTATTCCTTGACGCAATCATATGAATCAATATTCAAGTCATAATATTCATTATAATCAATGGATGATGCTTCGAGCAATTCTGATTCATTAAATATTCCTCTATTCATATCAAAACCGTATTGATGTTTTAAATCTAAAATCATGTTTAAAGATGATGAAAGTTTGGAACAGAGCTAAACTGATTCTTATAAACTCTCTGATATAAAAAAACAATTACTCACACAATTTTAAATCGAAATCAATTGAGTTTTTCATTAAAAATAATTGACTTTTCATTATTTTTTAAATCAAATCTAATCGACTTTTCTAAAAAAATTATTTATAGTCACTGAAAATGAACTTGAAAATCGTTACCAATTGAGACAATAGTATATTAATGAAAATATGAAAATATAAGTAATGTCCATATACAAATGCAAATATAGAAAATCCATTCAACAATTATATTGAAACAAAAATAGTTAAATTGCAAAATTGAATGAAATTTCCCAAATTCAATTTCTCCACTTATATTAAAAGACAATCATTCATTTATTATTTCTACAATTTTTTAAACAAATAATACATTTTAATTAAATTAGCTGTTATCTGTCTCTACATAAATCGTTCTCGTTATTTATCTTTTCTTTTACATAAACTTCAGTATGTAATTAGATACACTTTTTTTTCATTGCATACTTTTCGTTTTTATTTAATAACAAACTTAACATACAATTTTATACCTCGAAGAGAGAATGTAAATCGAAATGAATTTCAAAGTAATTATTTTTATATTTTTGATAATGCATCGTCTAAATCTAAAACATTTTTTTATTCAAAAACATTCTAAATTAAAATTGGATGAGTCTCAATATTTATAATTTCTATGTCTACAATTTAAATTTACTTTTTAAAAAAAGAATAATCTATTCCAAATATTCTAATTTAACATCCTCTTGGAAACAAAGAAAAGAGAATCGTTACTATTCAATGTAATTTTAATGCGTAAATGTGCTGTTTTTTTAAAACAAACTATTCTAAATGTTAAATTTCAATAACTTCAAAATAAAAAGTGAATAATTAATTTCCTATATTATATGAATTTATTCTGAATAATATTGCTGAAACTTCCCTATTTATGAATTATTATATTGAATATATTTTCCAAACATACAAAAGATATGAATATCAGACGCATGTTAGATGAAAACTAAGCATAATTTACTTTTTTTATTTTATTAATCTTTTTAATCGTCTGTCTTTGCAAAGCAAATTATTTTTTCGAATAAAAATAATAAAAGGTTGTTTTCATAGTTTCTCCCCTTGAGAATAATTCTTAAAATGAATGTTTTTTTGGTTATTTTATTTCGTTAATGGATATTAAAATTCCTAAAACAGCGCTTGGATCTTTTATCAAATGTAATTTCCTGAGAAAAGTATTTTTAAAAATTGTGTTTGAGTAATTTGAATTAATGCTTTTAGTTTAAGATGCTCTTTTAATGATATAAAATTTGCAAGAAAAAAATGGGTTAAAATGTTTAGGATAAAAATGTGCATAATTTTACACTGGATAATGGTGAATCATGCAAGATGAAAATAAACTCATATTATATTTAGGTAAAAATTTCTGTTACCTTTAAATTATAACTGAATGAATTTTCATATCGGTGTTTGAAAAAAATATACTATGTAAAAACAAACTTTTTTTAAAAATAATTAGTGAAAAGAGCAATAAATTCCATTTAACTTCATTTCAGTTTATTTATTTTTAAATTGATCCATACCGGATATTTATAGATATCACTCAATGGATGCTTCAGGTTTTCTAGGAGAAAATAAGATTAGTTACATATCAAGACCGGACATCATCTGTATAATTTTTTTATTACCATTATTTCTTATACAAAAATATACTGACAATATTTATAATATCATTTTTTGAAATTAACTTTCCATAATAATTTTATTTCAAAAGTTTAATGCTAAAATTATTTTAAATATTAGTAATGGACTTTAAAGATATTTAGGCTTCAGATTCATGCTTAGATTACCCAATTATTTCTCATGCATTTTAAATAATACCTTCTGAGTTTTTCCTGCATTTTCAGTCAAAGAACTTTACGTATTTGTTAGAAATCAACAGCTTTTCGAATTGAAATTTTTAAAGTAAGATTCACCTTTAATGAATGCTATGTCTATCTTTGTCAGATATTATAACTGTTGTCTGTATATAAGAATGATAAAAACTGAACCATTAAAGGAAATCTAGATTCTTATAAAGTAATCATCGATTAAGGAATGTGTGTGCAATTAGTTTTTATTTATAGAGAGTAACATATCCATTATGAAAATTCTTAATTTCAAATTATTCATATATTTAATGAATTTCTTAATTTGAAATTATTCATATATTTAATGAAATTCTTAATTTCAAATTATTCATATATTTTATGAAATTCTTGATTTTAATTTATTTATGTATGTAATAAGAAAGAATAATAAAATCGGTTTTGAAATAGAAAACTACTTTTATGTTATTCTTAGTACTGCCAGGTAGATATATATATTGATCAAATCAAATTATATTGCGTTTGACAACTTTATCAATCAGTCCAGATCAAATTTAGAATAAATTGGTTTGAAAAATCTATTTTAATAACAACAATTAATGTGTAAGTCATAGATTAATTTGAATATTTGTTCCCTACAGTCTAGAGAATTTGACCTGCAGCTACCAAACTTTGGATATATATACCTAGGAGAAACGAATGTGAACTTCTAGAAAATGTTAATTAGAGTTTTAATTAAATAAATTAAGCTGATTAGATATTTTCTTAAAATATTATTGGATATCGTATTTTCTTAAATCGCATATTGCATTAAAACTTTTAAATCGTTTTGAAACTTATCTTTTTAATAATGTTAAATTCAAAAACTCTTCCATGAATTTTGTCAAATTTGAAAAAAAAAATGTATTTTTTACTAATTTCTACCAATAGATAGTATTATTTCCTCAAAATTCAAATCCAGTTTCATTATATACTAAATTACACGATTTATTTTTCCTAACGTTGAAAATTTCAGAAATACGATCCGTTAAATACCTGTGTAATTAATGATACAAATGTAAATCTAAAATTGCAATGTTTTTGATTTTAGAAGATATTTATTTAGACAATTAATTATGAACATAATACTCTCGGAATTTTGATATTGATATGGTATTATAGGACTAATGGGATTAATAAGTATCTAGAAAAACTATTTTTACATGTATCTCTTGAGTAAGTTTAAAAATATTTCATTGCTAATTTCTTTTAAATATATTGCACTATCATTCATAGAATTAAAAATGTCGAATCTGCATAAATTTATTATCCACAGTTAATACGTGTAATTTGAACGTAATCATTATTAAAATTGTTTAATAAAAACAAGGTGAAAAATCAAAATTTCATGCAATTTTAATTAATATAAAATATAAATAAAATTCCAAAACTACATGCCGAGGAATATGCTCTCTGTGTTGTATGAATATGTTTGTCATATTTAGTAGGTCTTTATGAAAGGATTTTTTTTGTAGACGAACAAAACTCACATGCATAAACAAAGAAGAATTCTCAGTTACAATATAAAGAAAAAAAATACAGTTATGCTACATTAGTGATGAATGTTTTAGAAAATTGTTCCAAAACTGTTATATATTTTAAAAATATTTTCATATAAAAGATTGAAAAAAACTCCTTCTGAAACCAAAATATAGAGTTGGGTACCCATAGAATTTTAAAGCTTGGGAAAAATGGGCCTTTTTTTAGTTAAAAATAGGGTGTATAAGTAACATTATTTCAGTGGAAAGGTTTATAAAAGGATTTGCTCGAAAGCTGGAAAATAGTGGAATGTATTATTTAGTTTTTGACCTAAAAATAAGTTGTAGTTTTATCCCTTCTTTAATAATTAAGGTTTTATTGATAAATAAGCCGAAATTTTCATTTTTTCCTAATGTAAAACATTAATATAACTATAAAATACTTCTAAAAATATATTTCGTATCGGGAACTACAAATAATATTGAAACATTACTATACAAAATTTCAACTAAAATATGTATGTGATTTTCATCTGCGAAGTTTTCTGCAAGAAAATCAGTCATATACCATATTTGAGAAAATAACATCTACAGATGTAAAATAACGGTAGAACATGTGTAAATGCAGTTATAAAAATCAGTGTAACTTTCAGAAAAATAGACTTAGTAACAATATTCTTACAGTTTTATAAAGAAAAGCTTCCATATATTAAGAATATTGAATAAAAAATTCATAGTTTTTTTAATCTACTTTTTTAATTATTGCCTACCTTAATAAAAGCTTTGAGGAGAAATAAAAGAGTTAAACAGATATAATCAAAAAGGGAAGATTAAAAAATTTAAAATTGAAATTTAAAATAATAAAATAATTAAAAAAATATAATATTCCTAATTTAAAACTCAAGATTAAGTTTTGATATAGTTTGATAAGTTTTGCTTAACTATATTTTTAAAAACTATTACACTCCTTGCCAGATGTATTTTTCAGTATTTGCAGTTGTTAAGAAAAACACTGAATTATTTTTTATTTCCAATGAGTTAGAAAAGTTACATTAAATTAATTATTAGTCATCAGAAATTAGTGTCTTGTATTTCCTTTAGACTTTAAATTTCAGATCCCAAATAAGTAGTTTGATTTATGGAATTTTAAAAGCTTGTACATTGATATCACCCCCCTACCTCCTCAGTAACTTAGAAATCCCAATTTTTGCATCTAAGTAAAGATAATCGATATTCTACGAGCATAAATTTGAAAATAAGTACCTTGATTAGCTTCAATAAAAGGCTAGGGTTGGTTCCGATATAAATCATTTGGTTTTTATCAGGGTGGTGGCTTTACAATTTATTTAGGATTCTGTGATTAAAAGTAACTTAGCGAAATTTCCAATCATTACACAACTGGTAAAACCAAAATCTTTGTGCGCTATCAATCAGCTATTATTTTTTTTCTTTCAATCTCAATATGAACTTTAATCCATATTCAAATAACGTAATGAGATTTAAAATGTGTAACCAATTTCATATTTGTGATTTGAAAAGCTATATTTATTATGGAATTTTAGATTGAGAATTTAAAATCTAAAATCTATTCCAGTTAAATAATATTAATAGTCAAGATTCATGAGAATAATTGTATTATTTTATTGGAAAAAATTAGTTTCATTTTTATTTGATTTTTTTAATTAATTTTTTTTATTATTATAAATGATATGGAAATATGAAACTAGCTTTTTAAAATTTGCTCTGTTTCCCTTTATGATAAAAAATAAAATTTTATTCATCAATTGGTCCATTTCATAATATGCTGTTGTTTTTAATGGAACTTGGAAGTTGGAACCAACTTGGTGACGCGGTCAGCAATTTTAAGCAGAGGGTGCATCTCTTGCTTTTCAGTTACGTCAAATAGAGACCAGAGTAGGGCTTAGCTTCTAACTCATCATATTCGCTGTCACAGCCCCTTTTTTAAGGGGCACATTCATACATTTCACTGGTAGATTAGATGAAGGACATTCATTCCCTAACCGGGACCTGTGACATAAAGTCGACATTTTACAATATATTTGCAGTTATCAGCAATATCAAATTATAAAGATTTTAAATCTGCAGTATTCTTAAACATGCTATTAAAATATTCGATTCGATTAAATCTATATACTTTTTTTAATTATAAAAGAAGTTAATAAAGTGATTATGATGATATTCATGGAAAACTGAAGAAGTTTAAATTACTTGGTCCAGAACAAATGAAATAAATTCTACTTCTGGAACCATGATAAATTTTGTATTATTACTTAATCACAATAATTTCGATTGATTAATTAATTGTAAGGTGTAAAAAATGAACTTTTATATTGAATATAGAAATAGTTTTAAAGGAAATTGTCGATATGTATTTAAACTTTTTATCATTAAATCCTATTTTAAATGCCAATTTCATTTGAAATTTTAGTTTATTAAAAATTTCTACTCTTAGAAATTTTCTCCTTATAAGTTTCATAATGATTTTTTTAAATTATTAAAAATTAATTGCTTTTTTTATGTAAAATAAGATCATGAAATCCTGGAAGTGACAAATTAGACTTATATATATGTACATTAGACTTATATATAAGTAACAGAATAATAAAATAATATCATTCGAAAACATAATCTTATATTTTGAATTTGAAATGCCATTAATTGTTTTTTTAAATGAAAATCATTAATTTTAGCCCTATTTTATTAATAAATATTGATTTCAAAATGTTTTTTTAATAAATAAATACCTTAACTGAGAAATAAGTGCATGTTTAAGCCAATAATAATAAAAATTATTTTATTTATGACTTATTTTTCTCAAATTTTTACATATATTTGAGGAAAATCATTCTACCACGATATATATATATATATATATATATATATATATATATATAGAGAGAGAGAGAGAGAGAGAGATAGATATAGATATAGATAGATAGATAGGTAGATAGATAGATAGATATGATATCAATAATGATGTTTCATTTATTGTAGAGGTATATAAGAAATGTTTCGCAGGAGAATATTCCTTGTTGAAAATTTAATACTTTTAATAAGAATTCCATTATAAATGTTAGATTTTAACTTCTGTAATCGTAATTAATCATGTTTTTTAATTTATATTTTCAATTCGTATGGGAATAATAAATTTATTGCTTGCTAAGCATATTTTATTATTTAATGCCGGTTGCAAAGAGTCAGGAATAAACAATATCAAACTTCAATGATTTATTCTAAATATTGTTTCATTTTCATTTAAAATACTTAAGTCTTCTATTAATATCAAATTCTTAAATTATTAAAACATACAAACACATGAAATTCCTTTTTTTCCTGTGATTATTAAAGAAAAAAAAGATATTTTTTTGCACGGAGGAAGATTATTTTTGTTTGTTAGAATTTATTTTGAAATTTCAAATGGAAGAGATTAAATTGCATCTTTTTTGTAAAATTGGTTGCTATAAGTTTTTTTTTGTAGATTAAAAAATATGTGTTTGTTTCAATTTTTGAATTGAAATGTTATACAAGCGAGAGAATCTTTTATCGATAAATACTGAAGGAGCAAATTATTAATATTAGATAATTGTTAATAGCTAATAATTACTGATGGCGATAACCCTAATATGTTCTTATCCCAAAATCCCTAAATATATTCTTTTGCTGCTATAGATAAAATATTCAGTAATAAAATAGACGTTCATTGGTTTGAAAATTTAAAAATTTAAGGGTTAAAACAACCTTCAATAAAATAGAAGACTATAAACATATTGCAATATTATTAATGAAAGAATAATTAAGATAAGAAATATACTTTTAAAAATTCATTTATAAAGTAACATTTTATTGCCATTAATGTAAACCTTTTTCTAATTTTAAAAAGTAAAATCTATAATTTAATGTCACAAATATAGCACAACCTTAAAATAATTATTTTTCATTCAATTCAATTCTAAACTGTGCTACTGTAATATAATAATATTTTAAATAAATTAAAAGAATAATTGATTCATTGGCTTCACAATTGTACAGGATTAAAATAATTCACGCAAATAAGATGTAAGGCATCAAATACACAATTTCCTTTTGACAATGTTCAAACTATAGTTTAAAATAATTTTTGCATGTAACCAGTTTAAAAAAAAACCCAATATATTTCTTAACATGTATGTTTATTCCATATTGTTGAACAAAACAAATATTTGTTTGGAATTTGAAAATATCATCAATAATATATTATATAATATAAAATTTTTATGTTAAAAAGTGAAAATAATTTCATTTTATATCATAAATATTCGTAAAAGTTCTTTTTTGAGAATTTATTATTGATTGTTTAAATTAAAGTGTAGCTAATTTTAAACAAATTTCAAAATTTCATTTGAAGATTTTATCAAACAAAATGCATGTTTACATTAACATTTACACTGTAAATTATTTATTTATGCGTTCTTCTATAATTCAAACACGAAACTTTTTCAAATAATATAGTGATTATTTAGTATTTATTTTGATTTAGTTTTAGCTTCTAATGAAATAAAATTTGAATACTTTAATTAATCTCATTTTAGGCTGTAGTAATTAATATTGCTCCTAAGAAGTAGCATTTTTTTGTAAAAAAAATCTAACGTACTTGTTATATATTATATATCTCCTGTACTATATAAAATTTAATAGCACAAGAGAATAAAGACACACAAAATAAAGATTTTATATGCAAAATACACAAAAAAACCAAAAGGAAGAAGAAAAAATGTTGAACCTTTTCTGCTGGCGATAAAAATAGAAATGATAGAATAAATATTTAACATCCGTTGTAAATAAATATAAATATTTATAATTAAATTATATTCTAAAACTTATTTAAAACAGATTTACTAAATAAATTGGAAGCTTCACTTTCTTAGAGAATACTCGCATCAATGTTAACAGTTCCAATTATCACAATTTAAATTAAATATGCATACATATCGAGGCTTTTATAGATGAAAATAAATAGGAAGTTTATTACATTAACGGATACATTATTTTCTCGTATCTGGTCTTCATATATAAAATATTATTGACTAAGAAAAAAATGCATAAACTTATTAAAATTTGATATAAGTATTTATTCTGAAATTTCCCAGAAAATCGTATTAAGCGAAAAGCGACATTAACGATTAATGTATGAAGAAAATGTTACGCTAAATTTCAAAAATCAATATAATTTCCTCTTTTTCATTTCTTCTCCCGCAGTGAAATACGAGAAGCTTCATCTTTATTGATGCATCGAATGCATTTGGAAGAGAAACATATTCTAAATCTAAATATAATTAAATCAAACAGCATTTCACAAATTCAATTTAGCAATGAGATGGTACCTCGTTACTATCCATGTTGGTATAATTGAATTAAATTCTTTCACTCTTCAAAGCTTGAAAACAATTTGCATATCACATGTTGGTTAAAAAATTTCTTCTTATCAGTATTTTATTTATTTATTTAATTTTTTGTATGTATTTTGTATTCGACAATTTTTCTTTGCGTTTCACATGAAATTCAATTATGTTGTTTTCGAGAAAGCTTATAAATAATTAATCAAAAGAATAGGTGTGCTTAAATTACAGCTTTACGTCATTGGTTATTGAAATACTATTTTATTCAAAAAGGTATTTTTAAACTTGGGTGACTGAGCTTACACACTTTTAATAAAATACTAAATATTTTTTTTAAAAATTTTAATACAAACGAATGTTAACAAAATCATTTTACCCATAAAACCTGTAAATGAAATAGAAAGAAAGATAAAACATGCATTTAACAAACTTTTTGATAAATAAATAAGTAATTCCTATTTTTTCAGTAAAAATGACTTTTCACGAGTGAGGCAAATGCATTGAGTATGCTACAAAAAACAAAGAAAAAATGTAAATTATCATCCTGAACTTTCTTATGTATTGCTCATTTGAAGTTGGTATCCTTCATCCTATTCAATAGCATTGTGTGTCCTTAGACAATGTATTGAGTGCTACAAGTACTCAAATTTTTATTTTCGTAGATCTTCTTATAATTGTTTCGTTTTTCGAAGAAAAAGAAAGAGTAAAACTTTGTGTTTAGAATTCAACGCTTTCTTTTAAGACTAATTAATATGAAATTCAAGATGACAATTGCAGTTATAATATATATACATGATACATTTCATTTAGGTTGCCTCTTTGACAGGCATGTTTACAAACAAACATGCAATTATTTTCCTGACTATTTAATGCGAAATTTATTAAAAATCTGCAACTTTAACAGGTTGGACTCTTGGTATAGAACGCTGTATACATACATCCCATGATGAATTACCCTAAGTAGAATACTCCTCTCAGTTGTCCTTACATTAGTTTTAATGTTTCTCCTTTTATTCATATTTCGTCCTTAAACCTGTTCTAGCGCGTCATTTTCTTATAATTGTAAAATTCTTTCATTCATGTAATGCTCATTTATTCAGTTTGCTTGTGCACCAGGCATTATTCCTTTTAGTTTCAACAATTGTCATCAATTTTATATGTAATAGTTTTGTTAAAATTTGTTTATCTTTTTGAAAGTGTCTTAAGTGTACATTTTTATTTTTAATATTGTGGAACTATATTTACGCCAAACCGAAAAATGCACAAATACTCTCAGTGAACGGAGTTCGGTGCAGCATCCAAATTGAGGTGTTAAAAAGCCTGGGGCAAATAATTCACGACTTACTTTCAAAGTTTATCTCAAATGAGTTGGAAAAAAACAATACAGAACTAGAAACTATGTACAAATTCTACCAATACGATTAAGCTTCTAAAGATTGGTATGCATCATTCTAAAAACATAGATATAGAAACACACACACACACAGACAGACACACACACACACACACACACACACACAC
>JAOUZG010037067.1:381848-394063 GCA_026289955.1 Argiope argentata
TGGTTAAATTTACTACATTACAACCCTGACTATCATTGGAAATTATCTCATTTTTCATATTCAGCTGAATTGAGTGAGTTATTCTGAATTAATATGCATTTTACTGACTAAAGGTTTTCCCAATAACTGAATGCAAATTAATTAATTATTATTTTTTCAATTATTTAAACTACCATTCATCTTTCTCCTTCTCTAATAGTGATGAACGAATCAGTTTTAATCAACTACTTAACGGTAATTTTCAGTTATCAAGGTGGCATTGAAAAATCGCCAAATATTATAGCATTACGCCAAATTTCTTAAAATGATTTTAAAGAAAATAAAACACCTAAATAATGTAGAATTCAGCCAAATTTCTTTGGTGATCTTTGGCGAACGGAAAATTATCCAACAAGCAAATGAGTAGTTTTAGAATTTAAGAAAAAATTAAATTCCTTTATTTAGTTCTATATCTAATTAAAAGTAATTGATGTTTTAATTAAGAAAATTTAATATATTAAGAAGATATATCCATGAATTCATGTTATTATGTTATGGTAAAGCAACACTTATATCTCTTTTTAAAACGTAGTAATATGTGTTTAATTATAATTGTTTGTGAATGAAATTATTCAGAATTAAGTTGCGAAATTGTTTGCAAATACACGACCGCAGATGCTTGCGAATCCGTATCATAAAAATAATAATTTTGGTAGGCATTACAACTAATTTTTAGGATTTTTATTTGTAAGAAAATCTGATTGTTCTGAGATTATTCAATATTCGTAACAGCCAAGACTATATTTTAAAAAGTATAAAGTAGAATATTGTATCCTTATAATGAATAAGAATAATTTACTAAATATATTATAGACATCCCTAATCAGAACAAAATTCTGACAAATAGGAAAAATTTCGGTCGTCTTGTCCTAATCTAATTTAATTTCTATCATTTTAAGATAGTTTTCTGTCTATCTACCAATTTAATACTGGAGGAAAAATAGTTTTTATTATTTAATATATATTTCATCATCTAAGGACTTCAGATACAATAATTTATATTTCTTTATCAATAAAGCAATTCGAAATATGAGAGGAAAATTACGTTTTTCATCGTTTCTAAAAAATGCATTTTCAAAAGATATTAAAATAACCAAGAAATGTTCTTATACGAGGCATATTCGGAAAGTAAGTACCGTTTCATTATACTGCCACTGCAGCACTGCGATCGGCGTTCTGCGCATGCGCACTAGTCTTCCTTGTTCACTGACTCTCAACTGACGCCATTTTGGACGCTGTAGGTTGTGTTTCCAGTTCGCTGTGCTTGTTTAAAATGTTTAAGACAATTACTGATCCCGCCGACTGTGAGATTCGTTCTGTTATCCGTTTTTTAAACGCAAAAAATGTGAAACCGGCTGAAATTTACCGTGAAATTAAAGAAGTGTATGGTGAAAATGCGATGAGTGATGGAATGGTGCGGAAGTGGGTTAGAATGTTTAATGAAGGTCGAAAAAATGTTCACGATGAGGCTCGGAGTGGCCGGCGTTCTCTTGTCAATGACGATCTGATACGGAAAGTTGATGAAAAAATCAAAGAGAACAGACGATTCACAATAACGATACTTTCAGACGAATTTCCACAAATTTCACGTACTGTGTTGTACGGAATTGTTGTTGACAAATTAGTCGTGTTTATCATCGTTGGCGGCAAGTTTCTACGAGGAAGGCATAGGAAAACTCGTCACTCGCTACGACAAGTGTTTGAACATTGGTGGAAACTACGTAGAAAAATAGTTTAAGGTTTGGTCTTTCATGTAATAATAAAATTTGTTTGAAAAAAAATGTTTTGTTCTATTTATTAAAAAACGGTACTTACTTTCCGAATATGCCTCGTATAATGTCAATATTCCCCAGTAGAAAATTATTTCATAAAATATCCAGTTTCTCCTTTTTTAATATGTTTTGAGAATGTAAAAAAAAGAATGTCTGTAGATCTCAGACACTCTCTAGAAATCAAGATATTAATAATAATACCATAAAATCCGCCCGGTAGCAATTTTGCTCTTATTTTCTTGTTATGTTATACTTTATATTATGAAGCAAAAAACTTCAATATTTGTGAAATTCCCTTCAAAAATTCAAAAAAAAGATATCAAAGATTCTTAAAATAGAATTTAATTTTATTTCTGTTGACGACATCTTCAGTAATATATCAAATATACCTTAGCTAAAAGAGACACTTCAAATGCCAATAATACAAATAAAAGAACATTTCGAATTCATTTTTTTTCTTAACAAAGCGAATTTATTTTTAACAGAATTAGATCTTAATACATATAAATTTATTTTCTTTATTGCCCTAAAACATAATCCAAGAAAAATTTTCAACAGAGTAAAAAAAATGATTATATTATATTATCAAAAATATTTCTTTCAGTACTGAAGATATTATATTACTAGAATTGATTTTATTGGTTTTTATTTCAATCCTCTAAGATCTATTGTAATAATTTGATGGCTGTGTTCGTAATCTATTGTAATAATTTCATGGCTGTTGAGAAAAAAAGTTTATAACATTAAAATGCTATAACGTGTTACTGAATTTGAATGGAATCTCCCTTTATATTTTTAAGTATGGACAGAAAAGAAATATTGAAAAATAAATTTGCATCTACTGTTTCTTTTCCTGGATTTTTTAGAAAAATCAACGAAAATGTTTATAAATATTAGAATTTTTTGAAGTTTAAATTTATTTGGAATTTTATTAATATCTGAATAATTGTAAAACAATTGAAAGAGATTCCTTTATTAATAAGCTATGCTCATTCTATGAAAATATTTTTGAGGTAAACCATGTTAATTCATTGAATCATTCTTAGTTCTAGAACTAATTAATTTTGATGTATTTTATTATTTAACCATTTACGCATAATGTTGGCTACCATATTTGTACTAATAAATGTAAAGTAAAGAAATTCTTTAATTATAAACATTTTCTTTAAGAATTTACTATCTGCATTTATCGATAAAAACTTACTGTTTTAATGCCTACAATAATTTCATTTGTTCTCATAATTAATTATAATGATATGATGAGATAAACAAATAATTATTGTTTGCAAATATTTTGTTTACAGCAATTTAAAATTTCATAGTATTAAATTTATATTTACATCTGATTCAACGAAAACATAATTTTGTAATGCCAATTGTCTATCGATGGGATCATCTGTGTTGTGTAAAACCTTTTTCTAATGTTGTGTCAGTAGTGGAATATATGAATCAAGATGATATATTTTGATTCTACAGATTCTTCATTGAATATTCCTTGCACACGTTCGTAATCAATACTCCACATTAGTACTTTATTTATGAAAATAAATCACACAGGAAAATATTGAATTTGGCTGGATCAAATTACAACTTTAATGAATAAATCGTTCCGTCATGGATTGTTACAAAATCGTTCCATGGATTCTTAACTGTACAGTTTTTTTCCGAAGTAGCAGCAAGACTTTATAAATTTAAATATTCTTAATTACTGACAACAACTTGCACAAAATGCCGAGAGAAGTATCATAAGTTTTACAATCTAGTATTTATGTTGTTTCAAATTATATTGGAAATATTATTCACTTTCATACACAAAAATATGTAAATCAGAACAAAACATTGTCACGAAGATGCAAGGAAAACAAGTCACAAAGTAACACAATATTAGGTTTATTCGCTTTTTCGCACTCACTTATATATCATAGCCCAAAATAAAATTAATACATTATGTTTATCCAAAAAATCGTTTGCTTTTAACTTTTTATAATGTTTTTAGTTAAAATAAAAAAAATAGTTTGCTTTTAACTTTTAATAATGTTTTTAATTAAAATTAAAAAATCATGTGCTTTTAACTTTTAATCATTTTTTAATTAAAATAAAAAAAAATCGTTTACTTTTAACTTTTAATAATGTTTTAATTAAATTTACTTTACGACAATATTCTACCTTGCAAGTCAACCTAACTGCGTCTCAAGACGTAGTGAGGCGACATGATCCTTTGCAAATATTAAATCTGTATTGTAATAAATATTCTGCCATGTTATTAGAAAATTGGTACGAAAAAAATTTGTGTTGTAGATTCAAATTTTATTTTAGATTTTACTATAAATGTAAATTATTACAGTTCATTTGTTACTTGTTGTAATATGATGCATATTTTCAAATAGAATATTAAAACTAAACTTGAATTAGATTTATTATTCTACTAGCTCATTTAAAATTATTCATAAATTGAATTTTTACAATCTTTAAACACCTTGTAATAATCATTATTATTTGTCATGTTCCGATTTTATATATGAAGTTTTTCAAAATTAAATATTGATTTATTATGAAAATTAATAACTCATTTTTCATAGTTAAATAATTTTTTAAAAATTCTATATTTTAGAGGTTTTCGTTATGAGAGTAAATAGTGCTAGTATCAATCATTATTATTTAGTTATTTAAAGAAAATTTGCCAATACAAAATCTGTTTAGTATTATATAAAATCAAAAGCATCGTATCAAATATAAATTTGTAAAATTGGAACTACATTGCTGCTTTCTTCTATATTTGCTAAAATTCAGTGTGTTTACGGCATGTGAAAAAAGATTTTAATAAGGATAAAGTAGAACAAGATCATTTGCGTTTGAATGTAACTAATAATAATCTTTAGAAATTTGAGAGATTTCCCCCACTCTTTCCCAGATTTTATACTAGATAATTTTATTTATTTATGCGTGATACATATTTAAAATTTCATCATCTCATACACATGTAAAAAATTAATTGAATCTCGAGATATCTGACATTAAATTATGTTTACCTATTATGAAATATTAATTATTATTGCTGATATAAATTTGATTTAACGTAGAAAGAAAAATAAAATTAATTCAGATGCAAATTTTATGCATATTTCTATAAATAAATGCACATAATATAGTAAGACATATTACAAATTATCTAACCGTAAAGTAATTGAGTGTTCTAAAGTATTTAAATTATTAACTGTCTTTAAACTATTAAAATAGTTGAAAGCTCTTAACTATTACCAATAATAAAAACACCTATATTAAAAATGCGGAATGAAAAATTCATTTTTATAAAAGATAAATTTTGTAAGAACTTCAGGTAGGGAAATTACAGAATAAAGCAAAGGTAAACAGTTTTAATATAATCAGGTTTTAAATTAAACTATGACAAATTATTTTCAAACTATCTCGAAAAGATTTGGAAGAGGAATTATGAACGATGAGATGTGCGAGTAAATTACACTAACGTGGAAAAATGCTTCCTTTACGTCAAAATTCGGATATACAAACAATGAAAGTGGATCAAGAAAGTGAATAAATCGCATTAAAATTATTTAAACACAAGACTAAATAATTCTTTTCACCATGAAACTGAACAGATTATTCAAAACAGATGATTAATATTAAAAGTTATGAATAATAATATACAGAAAATGTACACATTGAATGAAAAAAAGAATGATATTCAATTTTTGGAATACAGTCATGAAATAAATGATTGTCATACATTTGATTTAATTTATAAATATGCGATTATAATATTTTATAAATATAAGCCAATGAGATTTTTATTTCAAAACATTTATTATATCCGTGATTCAGTATGTTATGAACTAATTATAATTTTAGGTTTCTTTGTATTTATTCGAATTTTAAATTGTACAAAATAATTCGAAATATTTCTACTGCATTTTGAATTTCTGCTTTGATTCCATTTTAATTTAATTAATTTCATTGAATTTTAATTAATGTGGCTAAATAAAAAATCTTTGAGAGTTGGCATTTTATGAAAATTTGAACAATAATTATTTAAATTTTTAGACTTTTAAGTTAAAATAGTTATGAAATATATAAAGAAAAATGTATTAGTTACAAAATATGTGACTACTTTATTGCACAAACTATTCCTTATATCATTACAAAAAAAGAAAATTGAAATGTTCACTGGAATACGAAATGTAATTTTGTCAGATATATCTCACGAACCGAGGTATATCCGAGAGAGGGGCTGCAAGGGAATGACGTTAATTTTCAGAATTTATTTTGGAAACTTTCAACTGCATGATATATTTCGAGACATCATTTCCAAACTCCAAGCCAGAACTTTAATGTAAGTTGAGTTAAAAGTACAAATACGTAGTTCCAAATGTAAAATATGCAATTATTAATATACAAATATATGAATAAGTGATTCTATAGCAAAAAAAATATAAAGGCATGGTAATAAGGTTATGTTATATCTATAAATTAATGGAAGATTTTTGAGTTTCGAATTTTTACTATACATTATTTTTTGTTACAAAAAATATAGAAAGTTAGTATGAATATTGTCTAGAGACATCTAGAGAGTGTGAATTTAAATAGAGAAAATTATGATTTTCTTGATTTTTTAAACAATAAAATTATAATTTGAAATACTACTGGGAAATTTTAAAAAACATATAAATATATGTAAATGATTTAAAACACTGTTTGGGTATTTATTGCATTCATAAAATTCAGTAAAAAGCTTTATTTTTATTTATAACTATTTCAGTATTACTATAAATCTTATTTAAAAGTCCATGTTAAAACGTTTATTCCATTTATTTCAAAACTTTTTAGACAAAGCTCTTGGATTAATTTGGTGACCGTATTTGATTTTCGTATTGTATGAAAATTGAAATCATAAGTGACATTTTAATTCAAAATAAGAACATTTAAAGACACTTTTTTAAAAGAGCATTTTGTTAATAATCGAGCATTTGTTGTTATCACACGCAACAATTAAGAAACAATTATTGAATTTTTCTAAATTTACAGTAAATTTTAAGTATTTTTAAAAAATTAATAATGTGGTTACAAATTCTTTTTCAAATAATTATTATTTGATTTTTCAAATAAGTCTTTACATACACAAATTATAAAATAAAATAAAAATAATTTTAGGATATGTATTTGTAATTTACAAATGTTTTTTGAATTATGATAATATATTTTAATTACATTGAATCACCGCTTATTTTTTCGTTCGATTTTCATGTCATCAAATTTTATATCTTTTGAATAACAACTAAAATTTATATATTTTTAATAAATTATTTATTATTTTTCTTCTTATTTGAGCAAATATCCTTACTGTTTATTAATAATGCCAAATATATTATTGAAATACACTGTTTACATACATTTTTAAAAATCATAATTGAAATTCAGAACGTTTTTATTCTGTTTGTTATAAATATAACTGTAAAACAAACGGAGTTTGTAATAATTGGTATGCAAGGAATAGTTTCTGAAATTGTTCATGATAATACTAAATAACCAAAAAAGCTGAAGCTAATGTTCAAAAATAAAGTAAATAAATTCTTAAAAAGAAATAAATTAATTACAGTTTTATTCGTTACTAGGAAATTTGGGGAATAGTTAAGAACATTATTAATAAAAGGAATATTATTTGCATGAAAGTGTGGAGTTAATGTTATATTTGCTGGCATAATGAAAACAGAAAACGTCACTTTATTTTTTCCCCAAATTAAAGGAAAAATAATTGTAAACATTAGTTTTCTTCATTTTGTTCATTAAAACAAGATGAAGGGTGTTACTTACTTATTATTTATAAATTACTTAGTTATTTATAAATTATCACATTTACTGCTTTTTCCCATTTAAATATAGAAAATAAAAGTCGTTTAAGAATACAAAAGCCTTTCTTGAAGCATAGAAAGCCCTTCACTTTTTAAGATTCCTTTATTTACATTGTTAATCGTTTTCATATGCAAAGTAAATTTGTTTTATGTTCAAATAAATAAATAAAAGTTCTCTGTCATGTTTATTCGGAATTAAGTATATGCTATAATATTTAAGTTATTTTCTGTTGTTAATGATCTTTCATAAATGCCGAAAATGGTGTAGATATTTAATAAACATGTTTGTATTTTATCTCCAAACAAGCATTCAAAATATATTATTATTGCTGTTGTTTGGTCATTAATTTTTTTATCAGATACAATATTTTTAATGAGAGGTAATTACGAAATTACCTTTATTATAAGTTGTCAACTTTTTAAAGTCAAATGAAATTAAATATTTGAGTTTACAAATTAAATAACTCTTTCCTTGAAATATAAAATGTATTTTACAGAAAATTTCTAAAAGAAGTTAAAATAATATTTGGAATTCAACATTGGGAAAAAGAATCCGAACATTGTCCGAATGAAACATTAGAAGATTATATATCTACGTAGTACAATTTACTGAAAAGAAATGGAAAAAAACATCCAAGTTTATCAAATGTATTCTTTTGAATATGTTGCATTGGTTTTGGAAGGAAAAAGTTTATATTTAGACCGATAAGAAGAAAATGACGCTAAGACGACAGTTCTTTGCAAGGAATTAAATGGAATCGAAATTTATTCGCCCATATAATAAATGAAATTACTTTTCTGCACTTACGAGCTTAGCGTTTGTGATACTGACTTTTCCTAACTCTTCAAATTGTGTGCCGGAAAAGTATAAAAGATTTTGTTTCATTCTAGAGATTTGAACTGACAAAAAGGTTCAGCTGAGATCTTCTTGATGTTAAAGCCTTTAGAGAATTATTTTACGTTAAAAAGACTGGTGCGACAGGAGAGAGCATCACCCCATTTTTGCCAAGGACATTTACCGCCAAATATGGCAACCCGAAGTTGTCGTTGGAGGATATCTTCCTCAGGGAGATAAGACGCAAGAGCGCGGGGAGTTGGCGATTTTTAAAAGTGCGCCAAGAACGTGATGTTCTCGACAGATCAACCAAAAGACTTATATTCAATGCATATATAGAATTGAACATGCAGTTTGCTCAATTGCATATTGAGATTGCTATCCTCTATTTGGTATTTTACTTTTAAAGAGATACTGATACCTGTAATTGTTTTAATTCTAATTATTACATTTTAACAGTAGCATTGATTCTATTATTCTTAAATTTTTATTAATTTAAAAGTAGGGTATATAACAATTAGAAATTTCTGTTTGACTTATGAAGTATTAAAGAAAGGCAGTGAAACTGAATTTATTTTAAAGAACCAAATTAAGAAACCTTAAATACGATATTGATTAAAATAAACAATTAAGAGCAATTTAAAATAATTTTCAGATTTGATCAAATGATATTTAGAATGGATGGCCTCTGTTGTGCACAGGAAAGAATTTTCTTTGTTGTTAAATTGTAACAAGTCACATCAAAGCATTTAGCATTATTCATTTAAAATAAAACTTCACTTTACAAATATAAATTTATAAATAAAAATAAATTTATGAAAATGGATATTAATTTTGCAGTTAGAAAATTATATTATTGATGAGAAATAATATTTTTTGATATAAAATGTTTTATATCAAAATAAATAAGGAAAGTAAAACTGCTGGAAGCAAATAAATGAATAAACAATAAAAAAACATGATAATGATTTCTGTTTTAGACAATATAATTATTACAGAGTGCCCTCTGTCAGATTTATTATATTTCTATTTCTCTGTACTGTGATATCTTCTTGCCTTAACTATCTGTTGGAAGAGATAATATAATACATAAAAATGAATTAAATTGTATTTATTAAATTATATCGCATTGAATTAAATCTCAGGTTTTTTAAAGAAAACTATTTTTAAATAGTAATTTCAATAGTAATTACTCTGTGCTAAGTAAAAATAAAAATAAATTTATGATAACCTTTAAGATAACATTAAAACTATTCAAATAGTTATTTTTGATAAAAAAATTGTAGAATTAGTTGATTTAATTTCGTTAATTGATTATTTTTTCGTTAGATATTATCATTAGTTAATGAGTTTTTTAATGTATCCAAAAAATGTCAATAATTGTTATTAATAAACTTAAGTGTTGAATGCAAACAAATTTAAATAAATATAAAATATATACATAATAATAATAATAATGAATACAGGGTATTGAAAAGGTTATGCTTTATTTAAAATTCTCACAATCTCCAGCTCATACCTTCAAACAATATGTCTGATTTTTTGGTTCGATTTGTTGAGAGGGTAGGCCACTAGGGTTTGGGGGAAGTTTTTATTTTTTTTTACCACCTTGTATATATTTATTTTTGAGATGAACGTTTTGAATACTTTGATAGAAAAAAAACAGTCTTTTCAAAAGATCTTCTTTAAGAAACTTCTCAAAAGAAAAAAAAATATTTAGGATTTCTTCAGAAGAAAAAATCCTAAAAGAGCCAGAATTTTAATACATAAAATATTAAATGTCCTATTAGCGAAAATGTTCATTACAAGGGAAATTGGGAATTATTTACTTATCCTGTTTAAACTCAGTGATACAAAAGTCCTCTTCTTGCCATGCGTGACATGTCTACCCAAAAATACTGATATTATTATCTCATATACTGAGGAACCGGGTTGTTAAGCTTCCTGATCCTTTGCGTTAAAGCTATCAGTTAGTCAAACCTACAATCTTGGATTCGTTGAAGGGATTCAGTTTATTCACGCGGTCAGGATAGAAGTAGGATTTAGTTTCAAAATATTTAGCAAGCAGTCTAAAGTATTTGAAGTAAGATTTCCAATCCTTGGAGATTACCGTTTCCTTATTCGGATGTATGTTTAAAACATTGGTTAAATTCAAATTAGCTTGAAGTTGGAAATTAGTTTGGATCTGAGCATAAAGGATTCAAATGATGGTTAAAAGTGATTAGTTAAGAAGATTTAGGCGAAATCTTTTTATTAGTATAAGGTTTAAAATTTTTGGTTAAATTTAAATTAGCTTGAAGTTGGGAATTACTTTAGTTCTGGATGCAAAATATTCAAATGATGGTTAGGTGTGATAATTTGAAGAAACTTAGGTTAATAAAGAAGTTAAAGATTTAACTAAATTTAATATATTTTGGAAGTTGGAAATTATATTGGTTCTGTGCACAAAAAATTTAAATGATGGTTAGTTGTAATTAGATAAAGAAATATGCATCAACATTTTTGATTGGTATAAAGATATAACATATTAATTAAATTTAAATTTACTTGAAGTTGGGAATTAGTTTAGTTCTGATTACAAAATATCCAAATCATGGTTAGGTGTGATTAGTTGAAGAGATTTAGGAGAAGCCTTTTGATTAAAAAAGAAGATTAAAGATTTTACTAAATTTAAATTATTTTGAAGTTAGAAATTATGTTGGTTCTGTGCACAAACTATTCAAACGATGTTTAAGTATGATTAGTTAAATAAGTTTAAATTAACCATTGAACAATAAAGGGATTTATACCTTTGATTAAATTTAAATTAGCTTGAAATTCGGAATTATTTTGGCTTTGGACACAAAAAAGTTAAATGATGGTCAGTTGCGATTAGTTAAAGGAATTTAGATCACCTTTTTTGATTGGTATACAGTTATAATAATTTGATTAAATTTAAATTAGTTTGAAGTTGGGAAGTAATTTCGTTCTGATAATAGAAGACTCAAATAAAACTTCACTTTAATTAATTAAAGAGATCTAGATGTGCCCTTACCATTGTTGAATAATTTAAAGCTTCATATAAAGTTAATTAGAAATATTGTACTTACAAAAGAAATTATGTTGCGTTTGACTTTGAAATGGTTTGGGTGAGTTTGAGTTACAATGTTTAAAAGTATGTGAAAATATAGAACGGCAGACGATCATCTCATGCAGTTATCTGATTCAAAATTTCATCGCATAACACATGTTAAATCTAAAAATCAAATTTTATTTATCTAGTTCTTTTTTCTTTCTAGTTGTAATGCATATTAAATTGCGATAAGAAAATCGACAGGCACACTTCCTCATAATAGATTCTTTTTTTCAAAATTCCAGAAAAGTATGCAAATCTGGTGTAAGACAATGTACATCATTTCATTAATCTAGACTAATGACCTTTGGAGTTATGAGACTGACCCAATTAAAAAAAATGTATGTTTAGGTCTCAGGGATGTCTGAAACGTTTATATTCCTCAAAATTTCGATTTCATCTTTTAGACTTTTGTATTATATTCTCTATGAACTAGAAATATACGTAAAAAAGCAAATATTATAGCCTAATTTATCAAAATTTCTTTTATGACAGATTAATATTTATGAACAAAAAACGGAAAAAGGCATATTGTTTCATTTTTGACTAAAGAAAATATTACCATCTTATTATTTTTATTAATTATTAACCGT
>JAOUZG010037067.1:394463-411218 GCA_026289955.1 Argiope argentata
GATTTTAAGCCTAAGAAATGCGTCTCTGTTTTACAAGTAGTGCCATCTAGGGCCAAGAGTACGACTTAGCTACGCACTCGTCACAACCCTTTTTAGGGGGCGGACTACATTCATGCAAATTAATGCATATATCTCAGATCGTAATTTAGAACTGGAACAGAGAACGATCACCTCTGACCCAGTACCCCCTGTGATATTACACTCGATATGGAGGACTTTGCGACCACGAACAGATTTAACGAGCGTCAATCGCCACACACTCGGGGAATCCTCGCTCGGGGGCCGGGGAGCTTCGAACCCGTAACTCGTAAGTACGAAACCAACGCTCTACCAACCAGCCCATCCCGGCCCAATACATTAGTATAGCACGTACATGAACAATTTTTTTTTAATTCTCTTTACTTGATGTTTTTTTGTAATTATTAAGTTTATTTATTATATCCGACAAACTATTCTATCCCTGACTTTTATTCATTTGTTTTGAGATAAAGCTCACAGGATTTTTTGATGAGAAAGATAATTTTTTTGCGAAACATTATCCCCCATGGCTTTCGATTACTTGTTATTAAAATTGAATTTAATTCTTCGGATTAGTTTTAAGAATCCATCAAAATTCAGAAAAGTTTCTTTATCAACAATTTTTATACTTTAATATCATTAATCAACCTTTATTATAGATAACGCTGTTACGTCAAAAAAAGCTTATTGCATTTATTATTTGTATTTTATTTTAACAGAAAATTATATATTTATTAATATTATTAAATGTTATTAGTTTTCAAAATTCATTTTAATATAAAGAACAAAATTATAGAAAATTCAAATAACTTATTTGAAGACCATTAATTAATTTATATTCTTATAATAATTAATTTGTATTAACCGTTAAATAATTTATATTAGCTCATTTATTACTGATTTTTTAAAAATAATTCTCCAGATAATTATACATTGCAAAACAATGAAAAAATATTTCTTTTTATTATTGAGGTTTAATAAATTCTAAAACAATTTTGTTTTATGCATATTTGCTATAATTTTATTTGTTTCAATTATAAAAATTCTTAAATGCA
Source organism: Argiope argentata (assembly GCA_026289955.1). Taxonomy (NCBI): domain Eukaryota; kingdom Metazoa; phylum Arthropoda; class Arachnida; order Araneae; family Araneidae; genus Argiope; species Argiope argentata. Next base: position 395,537 of record JAOUZG010037067.1, read on the forward strand.
TTGAAACAGAATTATCATCATATAAAAATCATTAATTTCTAAAATAGTAGCAATCTTTTTGTTTTCGTATTAATTGAAATAAAAAAAGTAACGTTAAAGCTGATTTGAAAGCTAAGTAAGAATGTGATTCTTCCATTCAACATATTTGGTGGAACCATAATATTTATATTGAAACTGTGTTCCTTTTTATTCATTGAAAAATAGTTCACTCATATCAACCAATAACAACGATTTTAAATATGCATATATCAATAAAATGATTTTTTATATTTGTTCAAATCATTACAAATACAATTTTTTAAATATTTAGAACTATATTTACATTTTGTGAATTTTATTTTAACGAAAATAATTCTTTGTAAAAAATTTTTGGAGCAAAAGAAGTAATCATTTTTTCATAGCCTCTATAAAAATATTTCTCAGAATTTCAAAAGGATAAAATACTGAAATTCTTTTAAATCTTTTATTGAAATTTTATAATTTAAAATTGTCATAACATAATTAGAAAAAAAATTACTATTGTAAAATTTAATGGGGAAATTTTCTATAATAAAGATACAGCTTTATTATATGGTTAAAAAAATTGCACAATGTATTAAGAATTCATTCAGTTATAAAAGCTTTTATCACACTGAAACACGTTAACTTCTTCGTAACATTTGATATTGTACATAAAAATTCTCAGAGTTAAGTTATTTCTGGTCTTGGTTTTCTTTTTACTTTACAAATTTCATAAAAGTGCATAAATAATCCTTACGATAAATTTTTAGATTATGTCCTCAGGCACACACACTTTTGGAGATTACATGATTAAAAAGTAAGAAACGATTCCTACTTTTAGAGTAAATTTCCGAATTTTCAATTAAACTAATGGTAAGAAAGATTTTATAGAAGGAAAGTGATAAGTTTTTTTTTTAAAAAAAGTGTTTTTCGGTGAAATTTTCTAAAGAAAATTCAATCATCTTAATTTCTTCGGGAGCTATATATTTTTCTTCCCATTTATATTTTCTGTAAAGAGGAGGTTTTAACTTAAATATATTATTTGTTTGAGATACATTGTATTCATTCATAGGCTTTAAGATTTATCGTACAGCATCAAATTGGATGTACAAATGTGGCTTTTATCTGAAATACTATTTTTAAATAGTAGGAAAACTAAATGATATAAAAATTTAATTCCTCTTTTTGATAACGTCCAGCAGTTTTTTAAAATAAAATTTTATTTTCAGCGTCACAAATTGGAAACCAGGAATTTTTTCTCATTCTTCAATGAAAAAAAAAATATTTCTTTCATTACATTGATTTGCAATAGTTTCTTTCTTGCAATTCATTCATCAAATATTCAAGAACTTTATATGCATATAAATTGAAAGTTTCTAATATTACAAAATCTCTCTTTTGAGGAGAATTAATGAAAAAAGAAACCAAAAAAAAATGATAAACTTCTGACTGAGAGATTAATTATTTAAAAATTATAAATCATCAACAAAATGAAAGATGACATTATTTAACAGAAAAGAGAACAAAAATCAAATTATAGTAACTTTAATTAAATATTTCAAAAAAAAAAAAAAACTGGCAAAACCAACCTCAAATGTCCTGGGTCAGGTGACTCGCTATCTACCAATGAAAAAATAAATAGTTTTTTGTCTCATATTTCGGAGGCACCAAAACCTCTTAACCGAAACAACATCATGCTCTCATATTATAAGATATGTATGTATAAAATTGCATTATTGGTTTGCTAATAAACGAGAGTTTATAAAGGTGCTTGTGTAAAACTTGTATCCTTCATTTCCTAATAAACTGAGGTTAATAAAGATTTATTACTTGATGATAAATAATTATTTTTAAATTAATATCTGCACCTCTATTAGAATATATAGTGGTTTTAGCTTCAAATATGGGTAACCTGTGGACTGCGACTGTGTATTTGCCATTTTTTTTTAAAGAATCATCTGCAGAGTTTACTTTCATGACGCATGGCAATCTCTCATCGTGTTTTGCTGCGGTAATAGGAAGTTTGAAAATAATAATAATATAACAATAATTTAATAATTTAAATACAACTTTGTAAATTGAGCACGTATTGTTAGTACAATCAAGCATTTGGAATATAATCAGGCTTTTAAAACAAATAAGGCATTTGGAAATTTCGAAAAAATTAAATAAAAATAATCATTGAAAATATAGATTATATTGACAAAAACATGTACTTAGATGAGAAATTCTCTGATAAGTGATTTTTATTTTTAAGTTTGTTATTTTTTAAAAAAAAATATAGAATGATAAAAATGAAATTTTACAATTGTTTTCCAACAAATGAAATAATGTATACTTATATTCAATAGTTTTTAAATTTTTAAAATTACGCATTAATTTTGTTTCATAGTTTTATTTTAATACGACTAATATTTTATTTCAAATATTTCAATAATTCAAAGAAATAAATTTTATGTTGCAATTATTTTGGACCACAAATTAGTCATAAGGTATTATAGAATTTCAGCAAACATTATATTTATGCCTGTGAAAAGTAGTATTACAATTTAGTTTTTTTTTTTAAATTTCATACTGGTTATAGCTCAGTGTTTGTTCTTATTGTTTTAAGTATTTTTACAAAGATAATTTTGTAATATTATATTAGAAAGGAATATTGGTTGAATTTTACTTATAAGTAAGGAATAGCAACATCTGAAGAAAGACAGTTTTATTATACGTTTTCTATCTCGAAGACAGCAAAACAATGTATAAAAATAATGATGTAAAAAATGAATAAAGGTTGACATATTTTTGCAATAAATTAAAGATAATATGCGTCTTCCCATGCTCTACAAGCCAGATCATTAGTTCAAACGTATCAAATTTTGAATATAAAAACTTAATAAATGCGAAAGTTTATCTCGGATAATAAGAAGAATTTTATTTGAAAATCAAATGAGATTTTATCATTATACGGTTTATGTATTTCTGAAATTATTACATTATAAATTTATTTATGTCAATTTAAATTCACCTTATTATTAATTTTTTTTGGTTTCTATGTGATAATCTTTAAATTTAATCCTGAATCTCAATAGTTTATTAAAAATGCATTTATATTAATTTCAATAACACATTTAATTTTGTAATATAATTCAAATCCCTTTCAGCTTACGAACAAAAATTTGCCAAATTTCCTTATGTCTTAAGGGAAACCGATTCTGATTATTATGTGCTGGCCTTAGCCATGACACTAGAAAGTGAAGTTTCAGAACTACACCGACAACATACAATTTGTAGCAAAATTACATATAGTTACCTTTTAAATAGTACAGAATATGACATAGTTCTTAAATCCATACAAATTATTCATTTACAAATTAAGTAAGACAAATGAAGATTGGATATAATTTAATGATACTTATCTTGAGCATTTAGGTGTGGGAATATTTTAGATCAAGTTATGAAAAAGGGATTGAATTAAAATTAAACACAGTCAATGTTCTTGACAAACTAATTGATCGAAAATGGCTGTTTTTTGTAAATAAAAGAAAACGATATACAAGTTTTGGAGAAAATAATTAAAACAAAAGAAATTTTAAAAGTTTAAATGCTTTTCATTAATTATTTGTATTGTTTGCATAATAAAGATGCTGAATTAGTTAAAAATATTATTAATTTTATAAATTACTCTTCTGTTTAGTTTATAAATGGGCCAAAAGGAGAATAAATCTCATTTTTTGCTAAATGAGAAATGTTAGATATTTTATATAAAAAACAATTTTTCAAAAATCTTTTTAAAAAGAAATAAACCATTTTGAAGCCTTCGATTGTTGATTTAAAACCGTAAAAGATGGAAATTTATATATAAAAATATAACTGCAACAAACATTCAGAGAAAATTTAACTTACGTATAACTTTTTATTCAGATTATGTATACAATTCAGGCTAATTAATTTTTTCATAATTTATTAAAAGAAAATAACATTAATTTTATTAAAGTAATTGTAATCCTATATGTAGCATTTTCATGTTTTATGTAGCGTTAAGTTTCTTTAAAAACATTTAATAAATACCTATTTTTTAATGAAGTTTCAAATGAAGCTTATATATTTTTTAAAAAGAAATTTTATTCCGTACAATAAATATCCCGTGCTTCAAATATAAATTATTTGTTGGTAAATACAAACTGTTTTAAATGAAAAACAAAAGATTTTATGAAAAACAAGAAAAACATTCCTCTGATTTTATTCCCACCACACATTAATTCAGAATGTCTGCAGGATTTTATTTACCTTCCACTGCATATGGATTATTAAATTCACCACCGTTTCCAGTGCTTAAAATCATTTGAGTAGAAAGCAAACTTTCAAAGTAGAATATTTTATAAAGGGGTAGGATGCTTTTGAAACTACTTTTATTTGTTTTATTTCATTAATCTCGCTAATCGTCTGCATTTGTAAAATAAATTATTCTTTTAGATGCAAATGATAAAAGCAGTTTCTAAATTTTTGCTTCCAACAGAGGATTAAAATCAAAGCCTTATATTATTCCTCTCCCTTTTTCTTTAACGAGGCTCGATTTGCCTGAAACAATGCTCTAGTATTTTATAAAATGCTATTTCTAATTACAGAAAGTAATTTTGGATTTGGTTAGTGAAATGGTTTGTTTGAGAAATAGTTCCAATTAAAGTTTTTGGTTTTATTCATTTTTTTATTAAAATATAAAAGCTCATATTTTGTGCAGCTATTTTGCTCGCAGTAGGAAGTTATTTATGAAACGAATATTAATTTATAAAAATTAATATTCGTTTCATAAATCAAAATTACTACCCATAAATTATTTCTCAAAAATTATAAATAACATATATTTATGCTGAATTCGTTTATGAAAGGGAAGTGAACGCTGATTTATATTTGGGAAATATCTCGAATAAATATTTCATTATTACATATTTGCATTAATAGATGTTACTGATGTTTCTGACTGAAATACGTGAAATAAATCATAATTCTTCCTTAAGACATATATCTGATAAATTAAAAAAATATTTTTAACTTATTGTATTAAATTAACTGAAAAATATTTCTTAAATATATCAGATTAAAAACTATTTTGAAAATTAGAAAACAAAATGTTTGATCTGTGTAGACTCCACCATGACAAATCAGTGGAGTTTTAACATTCTTTCTGACCCTCTACATGCATTCCTGCTCTGTGGTGTTCTGACGGATGTGGACTATTAAAACAGTACAATATAATGCATCCCCCCAAAGATCTACAGTAGCTACCGAGTGGCTTGAGGAGTATTCTTCTGAATAGCTACCGAGTGGTTTGAGGAGTATTCTTCTGAACAGGTATCGAAAGATTTGAGGAGTATTCTTCCGATTACTTACCGAATGGCTTGAGGAGTATTCTTCTGAATAGCTACCGAGTGACTTGAGGAGTATTCTTCTGATTAGCTACCGAGTGACTTGAGGAGTATTCTTCTGATTAGCTACCGAGTGACTTGAGGAGTAATCTTCTGATTAGCTACCGAGTGACTTGAGGAGTATTCTCCTGAATAGCTATCGAGTGGCTTAAGTCGTATTCTTCTCAATTTTTTCCCTCTCCTGGCCACCTAATTCTTTTGACTTAAACATTATCGACCATAACTGGAATATTTTTCAATGTGCTGTCCATAGAATATCGTCAACACCACTCACTCCCATCGCCTCGTGGAAAACCCTACAAGAATCATGGTGTGAACTGTATCCAGAATATCTTCACAAGTTAGTTGAATCCATACCACGTCGTTTTAAGGCACTTCTGCGTGTTCTCGGGGGCTCAACATAATATTGGAGAGGTGTACAAAAATATTTTTTTTTGGGGGGGGACTTCAGTATATGGTAACGATAGCGTTGTTACGACGTTTCGCACTATGTTATGGATATTGGTTTATTTTGATTTCAGAGATCAGGTTCAGATATAACTCTATATTCATTATAAGGTCAGGTTGATGCTAAACTAAGGTTATTTTATCTGTCTTAACTAAGTTATGTCTATTATGTATTTGGACATATTGGTTTTCCCATGAGATCACGGTGTTTTTATAAACGTTAAGATTCGTCAGTCTTCTAGATTTTATAATATTTTAAAATTGCTTTTTATGTATCTTGTAAACACCACATTTGCTAATCATAATCTGTTTTTCTTGTTTTCAAAAACGGGACAACAATTTACAAGGTATTTATATTATTTAATGAACAAAGGAAAGCGATTTGAATTTCAAGGCAAATATATTATATATTACTAGAAAGTCGGTAAATAATACTTTTAAACAATTATCACTTCAAAAAATTGAAAAAATCAACAATAATTAAATTTACATAATTTAAAAGATAGATTTTAGGAATTTTAAAATAATGTAAAAATATTTTTTTGATGTATTATTTAAGGAAATTATCGCAAATTATCAGAAGAATTTGTGAACATTTATTTAAATTAAAATTAAAATTTCTCCCGAGTTCATTAGTTTAAGACGATTAACATATGAGTCAAATTTAAAAGGTAACATATGGTAAGATACATATGGGTCAAATTTGAAAGGCAACATATGTTAAGATACATATGGATCAAATTTGAAAGATAATATATGGTAAGATACATATGGGCCAAATTTGAAAGGTAACATATGGTAAGATACATATGGGTCAAATTTTTAAAGGTAACATATGGTAAGATACGTATGGGTCAAATTTGAAAGTTAACATGCGATAAGATACATATGAGTCAAATTTGAAAGGTAACATATGGTAAGATACATAAGAGTCAAATTTTTAAAGGTAACATATGATAAGATACATATGGGTCAAATTTGAAAGGTAACATATGGTAAGATACATATGGGCCAAATTTGAAAGGTAACATATAGTAAGATACATATGGGGGACATTTGAAAGGTAACATATAGTAAGATACATATGGGTGAAATTTGAAATCACTATGCGAAAAATTCGGATAAGTTACACATATACACACATATTCGAAGTATTATTAAAGAAGATAATTTGTCTTTTTACCAATTATTCACTTTTATAATTAAATTTATCTCAAAAATAGAGAAAATTAAATTATCTCTCTTATGAAACAGTTCGAAAAATGAAGTCTCAAGAAATCATATTCTTTTCAGTTGTTGATCTTTCCTCAAAGTAATTTTAAACTTACAGCATTATTTATCGATTTATAAAAACCTTTACCCTGATATTAGCTTTCGCCGCACTGCTGCCTGGGAACCACAAATTTTGCATCCGAAGAGAGAAAATCGATACTCTTCGGGTATCAATTTGAAAATAAATCCCTTGATTAGCTTTAGTGAAAGGTTCGCTGTCAGTTGAGGCAAAATAAATCATCTGGTTGGCATTAGGGCGGCGCCCTGGCAATTTATTTAAGATTTTACGATTAAAAGTGACTTAGCGAAACATCTCATCATTACGCGAATGGTAAAACCAAAATTTCCGTACGCTATCCATCAGCCATTTCTTTTTCACCATCATTCAAGCTGATAATTACGGAAATCCCGCCATTAAAGTATTAGCATCAACATTTAAGTTCAGGATACCGACACTGATATGTGTGAATGTAATGTATGATCAGCAATTTTCAGTATGAAACTTGCTTGAGTGTTAAATGTTTAATGATGGAATTATAATAAAATTGATTATCATGTTAAAGATTTCAATATTAATTTCATGTTTGATTAATTATTTTTAAGATAATTTTATGATTACTTCGAAATTAGCACTTTTAATCAGTTTCGAATAACAAACTTACTTTTGTAACGAAGGTTTAGCAATTAAATTTATATCAAATTGATTGCAATACTCAAGACTTAACGATATAGGTAATATTTTATTTGTTATAAAGATACTATAGGGGATTAACGTTATTAATTGGCCTTTTTTCATTATTCAATAAATAATTACCTAAATCTCATGTTATTAAAGTATCGAGATATAGTTACAATTCACATACTGACATTGCTATGACTGAATGTTTAGGTTAAACGCTAACTGCGAAGAAATAACTATAAAATTTATTAAGTTGTTAAGAATGTCATGTTTCACTTCTCATTTGACAGTTTAATTGAAAATTATGAGATTCTAATTCATACTTAGAAAACAGAAAGATGCCGGTGTCCTTGCACAGAGGGAGCGCGTCTTCCTAGGGATCTGGGTGTCAAGGGTTCGAGTCCTGGTCAGGGCAAGGTTGTGCTCCTGTGATCTCTCTGTGGGGTGAGTGAACCCCCCCCCCCCGGTAAAAAGAGTCTGTGCAAACGAAGGTGATGAGTGTTTCATCGTCATTTGAGATAGAAGCCAGACTTCTGTCCTCGAGTGATCAGGGGTCCATACCCTAAAAAGCTACTGCACCTCTTCTTCCATTGTAAAGCAGACACGAGATCATCATCAAATCAGAAAGATTCTTATTCATGAAATGTGAGATCCATCATATGAAAACAAGAAATTTATTGATAAATATTTAATGATGAAATGTTATAAAATGATTTTAGTATTTTATTATTAATTGCATATTTAATAAGTTAATTATTTTTTTATTATTTATCAACATTTAAATTGAAATGTTAGTGTATAGTGAGATAAAAAAAATAAAACTGGTTTACAAAAACAATGAATAATGTTACTATTTATTTTAATTCCACTTAAAAATTAAATTATTTAAATTGTAGGAATCTAAACAAATTGATAATTGCTTGCTTATTTTCATGATCCAATGATAAAGAGTCCTTATCCCCCCCCTCAAAAAAATGAAAACCTTCGAACTACGTTTGTGAAATTTTGGGATTCTGGTTTTTAAAAATTATAATTGGAGCTTGGCAGCCTTGGTAGTAGTAGTTTAAAATCACCAAGTAAAACCAATGGTGTAAATAGAAACTCATACAAAATGATATCTATGAATTTGTTGCAATAATTTCGATGGCCATATACAAGTAATTGAAAAAAGAATGGTTTATGTATAGAAAATTAAAACTATATTTCAGTCAATACGCTGTTATAATTTTAAAATATTTCACCTTAAAACTTCTATATCTTATTAACGTATCATTAAATTTCTCAATTAATTGAATTCCTTTTTTTCATTTTTTTAAAGATTCAGTATAACTATGAGGATCTTGGAAGTATGATGAAAATGAAAATTGTTTGCATTCATCAATACTATTCTCACCAAATAAGCCTTATTTAAAAAAGCAAAAATAAATTAGATAATTTTAAGGGTTTTGTCCCCTCATATTAATATAAAAAGACATTTTAATGTCAATCATTAAAATATGTTTGATAAACTAAAGATATGGAAATTTAAGAAGACAAATCATTATTTAAATGAAATCAAATATTTATTTGCAAAACCTTCAATACTTTTTTTTTCTTTTGGAATAAAAATAGCATAGAATATGTAATAGAAATTAAAATATTTAATTTGCTTTATCAAATTAATACAAATCTGTTATTATCAAAGTTGAAAAATCAAAATAAAAAAACCTAGAGTAAATAATATAAATGTAATTTTTTTCTTATAATGACATTAAATCAAAAGTAGTTACGAAAAGGAAAAAATAAAAATATTAAAAAAAAAACATAAACTAAAAATACACACTTTCCTGATGAAACGCATATAAATTGAAGACGCAGAAATTTGTTAAAAATAATTTAACATTGAAAATAGAGAAAATGAATTGCAATGCTTAAAAGAAATGCCTTAAATATCGTCCATACTCGGCTTGGTTATTTTTAGGATATACGAAATTCCATCATTTTTTTCAGCAAACCAACTAATGATGGCCCTGAGATAGAAGGCTGTGTCAGTGATTCCATGAAAAAAAGCGTCACCCTACGTTTCTACATGAGATTACTGGGAAAATGTCAAGCAATCAGTGGATAAAGTTTGAACTAGTGGCAAGAAATCAAATAAATTTTGTCTCTGAACTCGTATATAGGACATATAAAGATTTGTCCTAAATTTTGAGCTCAAGTCATTGTGAATCTTAAAAATAATTAATAACGATAAAATAAGTAATAAGTAATTGCTTAAATTCTATATCTGAAATAAATATGATTTGTCCTTATTACAATATTTCGTGCAATATTAATTAGGGACAAATATTTTTTTTAACAATTCGTCGGTAAATTGATGGGTTTCTTGATAGTATAAATTTCAAATTCAAATCTTATTATTATATGAGAACAGGATGTTGTTTTAGTTTGGAAAGATTGGTGTTTCTGAAATTTGAATGCAAAAAATATTCGTTTTTCATTAATAAATAGCGAGTCATCTGACCCATGACATTTAAAGTTTAGTTTACCAGTATTGTTTGAGATGTTTCATTAAATTTACTATAAATTGCTTTTTGCTTGTAGTTTCTATGAAATGAAGAACTCTTATATTTTGTTTACGATTCCTTACTTTTATATCATTAATCTCACGCCAAGAAGATTATTGTTTGATTTTTTTAATTCCTTAGTTTTAACTATCGCAATTGTAAAAAAAGCGACTTATATTTAATTTTTAATGATATTAAAAGAACATTCTTACTAATTGTATTTCTCAAAATACTTTAAATATCAGAATATAATTTTAATATCAATCTGCAATACGTTCATTGGATTTTACCACATATGCAATTCATTGGATTTTACCACATATATATATATATATATATATATATATATATATCATTAGAGAGAGAGCATTTTCTTAATTTTTTAAGTCGTTTTAATCTACTTAAGGACTTAAATTAATAAAGATAAATGACCACTTAAGAAAAGGTTTTTACATGATAACTTGAAATTTGAAATCTTAGTTTTATTTTTAAAAAAAAACATTGTTTTTTTTGTTAAACTATTTTTTGTGAGAAAAGATATAATTTATTATGTTTCAAATTATCTTATTTTAATTCTCTTCTGAAAAATAAAAATACAAAATTATTATCATTCTAAAAATATTAACAATTCATTTCATACAATTTGCATGAAGGAGGTTTTTAAATAAAATTCCGCATTTGACTGTTATTCTTTGTCTAGAGACATTTTCCTTGATCGCTTTCTCATTTTTATTCTTTGTGGATTTTGGCAACGTTCCGGCGATTCTTCTTTGCTGTGTAACAAAAATGACTAAAGGAATTATACAACACTCGGAGCCAGACGTGGACCAGCATATCTATGATAAAAATTAAAAGAAACATCCCAAGCTAGAGATAATACTGTATTAGCTTTTCTAATGGAAGAAAATAGAATGATAATAGATACAAACCTATATTGTAACACATAAATGCTATTTATTTATTTTCATCCTATTAAATTTTAAATTTTAGTTGGTAAATTAGATTTTTTTAGTTTCTTTTTAAAAAAACAAATATAAATAAAAAATGCAGTACAGTGGATCTCATATATTAATCTCATAACTATTTAGACATTATCTGAGTAAGTACAATTTATTTACTGTATTTTTTTATTTATACCAAAATATAAATAAAAAAATACAGTACAGTGGATCTCATATATTAATCTCATAACTATTTAGACCAATTTTGCAGGTTATCTCAACTTGATTTGATACAGTACAATTTTCGAATAAAACTAAACAAGCAAGTGATTTTATATGCAACATTTTTCATCCCATTTCAATATTTGATGTAAATATTAAATATTATATTCGAAAGTTTCAGCTCAATATCTTTTGAATGATGATGTTTTCATGTCTGAGAAAGTACCAAGTAATAGGAGCAAAGACAGTTCTCATGTCGTTCTAAGACGTCCAAAATATCAAAATTCGTATCAAAATATTGAATTTTACGAAGATAATGTATTAACTAAGAAAATATTCAAGACACTGATGATAAAAGATAAGTCATTTCCATTCTAATAATTGTTAGCTTGTACTATTTCCTTTCCCAGAACAAACATTCAGGATTCAAGAAAAACTCTTGCGGCATAATGCACTCAGAGAAGCTATATCTTCTACAATTGCTTCAGAAATAAGTTTCTGCCAACGTAAATATATAAAGAGATAATAAGATAATGGCTGGATCCTATCATAGAAAATATGACAATTATGTAACAAAAAGTGTTCTAACTAACGGCGCAAGAAAAATATTCCTGACTGTGAAGAATATTTATGAAATATATTTTGGAAATTGTTAAATGCACACTATTTATCCACTGTATGCTATGTTTTGCTTTTCAGAATTTAATGTGCTTATTGTATCTGAGAAAATGGGTTCTAAGTTTATATTTTTTGATCTAAAGGTTAAGGCAATTTCTTCCTTCCTAATGAATGTATTGAATTATGTGAATGAAAAAAATAATAGAGAATCTAAAAATAATTTTAGAAATTAAAAAAAAAACAAATTTCTTTCTTGCAGTTAAGTTAATAGTTTATATAAGGTTGTTAAAATACTGATAAAATTATGAAACTAAGTAAAATATGTTTGAGTATCTTATAAAACAAGATATAACAATATCCAGTGCATTCCAGTCCTTATTATATTTATAGTTAAAGATTTAAAAATATTCAAATTGGAACATTTTGATTAAAATTCATAAAAATGAGGAGGTAAGTAACTATTATTTAATCAATTTTTTTTGCATCTGTATTTGAATATTTCATTCTACTTTATCATACTTCTTCAACATTATTATATTATCTACTGTGTGTTTCTGTAAGTAAGTGAGTAATTCTGTGTATGCGCTTTGCGTATTTTTGTGCATTTGCTTTCCCTCTATTTTTTCTTTACATTTGTGCTTATATCTTAATTTATTAGATTTGTAATTGTGAAATGACTCACATCTGTAAGCCTTGTGGTATACTTGTTGGCACACATGCATGCTGAGAACCAAACCAAAACAAAAATACGTGAATCTAATCAGTTATTCTCCTTATTTTAAATATTTTTGATCATATTTTTTAAGTAGAAAACTATTAAAAGTAGGGCTTAATTACCTATTTAATTTTTTAAATATATTTTTAACTGGTATCTATTTTCAAACGAAAACTTCCAAATCATTTTTTAATTAATGAAAATGTTAGAATAGGACACACACACACACACACACACACACACACACACACACACACACACAAACCCAATTTCTGGCCATATAAGTATATTTAAAAAGAATATTAATAAATCCTTTAAAGAAGTAGTGAAATTTAATTAAATATATGTACCAGAATTCGTGGTATTTATTGCGATGATGTAAGTGAAAGTAATGTATTTTCTGCTTACATAACATAACAGCTCTGAAGCGCCAAATAAAGATCTCTTAATTTAATTAAATAAAACATTCTAGGAAAATGCCCATTATTTTAATTCAGGCTGTCCTTTTAAGATATAATTGAAAGACGACTGTCACAGAATGATTGCTTGGAATGTAGCTGCGCGGGAAGAGCTAATTATAAGTAATTGAAATTCGTTAATTTCGGAAAGTTTTAATTACTTTTGACGTTTTAATTTAATTGGAATTAGAAACCTAATTTTGCATGGACTGTGAATGACTCTTACGAATACGAAAGAAAAACGGGTTGGAAAAATTAGTTAGTCAATTATATAATTATTTCATAAAAGTGTTTTGAACGTGAAAATGAATGAGAGGTTGAAAAAGGAATATTTTGTCATTAGCTGCTTTTAGTTCCCAGATTGTTTAGCTGAAATATTAATGCAATTTGATTTCCTTTTAACCTCTTATATATATTAATAAATTCAAGTGTTCTTCAGTTTTTATGTATCAAATTCTGATAGGTATTAAAGTCGTGCCAGATATGAATGGAATAGAAACTTTTAGAGATGGTTGAAAAGATGAAAATAAAATAGGAGCTGCAATAGTAGTATATTACTATGAAAAAGAAATCGATAAAGACCTTTTGAAATTATCGAACTATGCCACAAATTTCCAGGAAGAAGCACATGCATTAAAGATGGCCGTAGAATATTGTGAAAGGTTGGAGGTGTTCAATTTTTTTCAGATTCTCTGTCAGGTCTATAAGCCATTCAATCATTTCACAACTGTAATAGAGAAATATGAAAGAAAAGATAAAAAGAGTAAAACTTAATAAGTGGATAGAGTTGAGTTGGGTTAAAGCCCATATTGGGATATATGACAATGAAAAGGGAGGAGCATCAATATGCAAGATAACAGCACAGAAAAAGTGTAATATAAGTGTTCCCAAATCAAATGGTGTCTTTAAATGCGAATTGAGAGAAAAAATTAAGGTACAATGGTTTCACAGATGGTATATGTCCAAAAAAGGAAGAGTAACTCCCGATTTTATTCCTAATCTGGAAATAAAAATAAGAAGTTACCATCCACTGGTAATCCAAATTATATCAGGACATGGGAGATTCCCTCCATATTTCCAAAGATTTGGAAGAATGCAGGAAAATAAATGCATTTGTGGAGGAATCGGTACTATTTACCACTATTTAAAGGAATGCACAGCAATCTCCGAACATAAAAAACATCTGCAAGTTGAAAATATTTACTTGAGTTCAATACTGATGGTACCAAGTAATCTTAGGACTCTGAAGGACATGATGTCTAAAATTGTCAGTTTTTTGCCAACTGTTTGAAAGTATAGTAGAGGTGGAGGAGGTCAGTTTTTGACCATTTTGGGGCCAATTATCTCGAAAAGAATATCAGTTTGAAGGATGAACATTTCTTCAATCCACAGTTGATCAAAAAAAATTCTGTAGATACTGCTACGTTCAATTTTGGCGAGGTGGTCGGCTGTACAGAAGAAGAAGGTATTAAAGTCTTGTAATACTAATAGTTTTATTCTTATTCTGATAATAGCATACATGAACATGTCTCTAGAAATCGTGCACAATGACAGCTCAAGATTAGGATTTTAGTTATTTGAGTAAACTATCTTATAATTGTATAGTTTCTTTCCCAAAGATTAATATCATTTAATCTAATATTTATATTTTTCTAGAAATTATGTGCATAATTAGTAGATTTTTTTGTTAACTTCTAATGAAAAAGCAGGCTATACAATTGAATATTTAATTTTAAAAAATGATTTTTTTTGTATATTTATAAGATTGCTTTGGCAAATGTTATGAAAAAGTTCCAAATTTTATAACGAAACACAAAATTCATATATATTTTTTATGATTTTTAAGAATGTGTGAAATCAATTTCGAGCGATAGTTGGAAATCTAAAATCACTATCAATTTTTATAATTAAGAAATGTAACTAAAATCGATTAAGTGTTAAGACACATTGTCTTCCTCTAAAGTATTTATTTATGAACAATTCCTCAAATTATCTGGACTATATGAGGTCAACGGACATTGCATATGATGTTTGCTTTAGACATATTTTATTAGAACTCATTAAGTGGTTATCCTGAAAGGGATGAAATAAATAAACTTATTTCAATCCTCTTGGAAACGAATGAATTAATTTTGGAATGTTTTGGGGGCTGATAAAAGGGTTCTTTATTAAAAGTATTTAGCTTTTTATTAAATCAAATTTTCTTAGAAAATATAGTATTTTTTCATATTTATATAAACTTTTACGTCTATTTAAGAAATTTGGAAAGGCAAAAGGCAGGAGAAAAAACAATACGGCAAAAGGGATTTTTTCAGAAAGAAATGAGTAATGTATTTTATGAGGAAATGAACATTTTGATTTTTAATTTAC